>JAWZYV010014443.1:0-82498 GCA_038373885.1 Cheiracanthium punctorium | reverse complement strand
AGCCCTTTTTTTTGTTCTTTTTTTTATTTACAAGCTTACTAAATCTTAATTATTTTTTTTAGCAAAACGGGGTACCCAAATTTTATGATGTTAAGATCCTAAGGTATAAGCCACAAATGCTGTAGTATCTTTAATGTGCAATAGAAAAATTACCTTGATACTAAGCTACCATTAGATTGTTATTGTTATGATGTGTTAAAATAAAATTTGTATTTTGGTGATCTAATGCAATGTCTCTGTGTTTATTTTGCCACACTTCTAACACACACTTCAGGCAAGGCTGAGATCAATGGGTTATTTATCTACTCCAACAGCCACAACGCAATGGACAAAATCTTAATTCTGTTTTGGTAGCCTGCTAAATTTGAAAATCTAAATTTTTACCTTACTAAACTAATTTTCACGGCAGTAGTAGTAGTAGAATACTACACCAATAACTTTGTGTATACTCCATTCTTGATTTTAAAAGGTAAAAATACTTTATTTACTATAATTATTTTTTTCAGTTACTAATAAAGCATTTTTAGTAAAATCTAAATTAAAATGACATGTTAACTTTAAATCAATATGATATAGAAAACAAAACATAACAAATTGTATCATCCGTTACATGTGTACTCTGTTACAATATAAATGTAATGGAGAATACAACTTTTAAAAAAATCAATTATGAGACATATATAATTTTCAATTAGTCTAAATTTTATTTTTAATATAATATACAGGTTTATTTAAATAAAAAGTTTATAACTAAAGTTATAAACTGTCATTTCAGTTAGAATTGTGCATTTTTCTGCTCAGCTTTTCCCCATCTATTTCTAATGTATACCATCCAGAAAAAGGATGTTAGAAATATAAATTTTAATTTTGTTTAATCACACTGATCTTTAATTCAAGCAACACTTTCATTCAACTGTTTTCGACAGAGTTTGGTGAAAAGACTCGTGTTATATATATTCAACATCTGCAACTTTTACCAGCCAGTCCGAGAGAAATTGAGCATTTCAATTCAACTTGAACTTCTCCCACAGACCAATCACAGGAAAGGAATAGACACCATGTCAATGCTATTGTTTTGCTCCTGATTTACATAAATGACACTTCTTGCTCGCTATTAGTAGGGAATGTGAAGAACAAAATATCTTTTTTCTGTATCTTTGTTAACGAATAAGAATAATAAGGTAAACATTGGGGGTGGGGTGTTCTGTCCTCATGTGTTACAATACCCATGGATATGTATGTCAAACTTTGCTTAGCTGTGCTTAGTGTTCCTTTTGGAACACTCAAATTATTAGTCGCAAACATTTATGAAAGTTATTTATTTTCTTTCATTTAAAATGTTATTAAATCTCAATTCCTCCAAATATGACAGAGTGACAGTGTAAAACATAAAATTTTCATATTTATTATAATATATGAAAATTAGGCATGAATGTGATCTTACAGGAAGCATAATTGCCATTAAGGGGTTGGTGAAAGGGGTTAATTGAATGGTCTGCCTGCCAAGAGAACAGACTTGATTCCTATTGGGATTACTGATTGATAATATTGGTCAGAAATATGTAATTTACTGACTCAAAATACTGGTCACTGTTTGAAAGAACAGTGGGATAGATTTAGCACTAACAGGACTCTACAAATTCAATGTCTTGTTGCCGAAGTCTTTTACTGTAAATATATTTGTAGCTTAAGGAAAGTAGCTCGCTGTAAACAGTGTATGTAATATCAAATGATTCTTCATGATATTGCTTTTGATTTCAGAATTTAAGGAGGCAGTTTTAAAAGAATTGGCAAAGACTAACAATGAAATAACCATCTTACGGACGCAGTTGTGTCAAGTTATGGGTGCAACTGTGGAAAATATACCAGACATTGGTATACAGCTGCCGCTTTCAAGTATTGAGGACCTGGAGAAATTAAATGAAGACCTTTCTTCTTCTGAAAAATTTGAAAAAATGGTATATATAAGAATGGTTTTTTCTTGAAGAATTTCGGTTTGGTTTGGTTTGATTGTGTTTAATGGCACAAGGTCCAAAAAGGACATACTGCGCCAGACAATGAGTGGAAAACCATAAATGATGTATTCAGTTAAAAGGTGTCACAAAACTTAGTAAACGCTAAAATGTAAAGACTAAATGGTGAAAGGTAAAATTCGATAGTGTTAAAGGTAGATAAAAAGTGTTAATGGAGGATAAAAGTTGAAACAAAGGCATCTGGATGGGGGCTCCCATCCAGATACCAGTCAGATAAAATTGGACACTTCACATTGAATAAAAGATTTTGGTACGTCTAAGAAATGCAAACAAATTTAGATGCGGGGTTTCACCCAAAATATCGTCCAGTTTGGGATCAGAACAGTTAAAAAGTATTTGGTAAAAACGATTAAAAGCGGTGCAAGAGGTTAAAATATGGCAAATGGTGAGTTGTGTGCCACAATGAAGACACTCAGGAGGAGGTTCACCTAACAATAGGTGTTGATGAGTTAGTCTGGTGTGACCGATCCGTAAGCGTGTGAGAATAACATCCTGTTTGCGATAAGGTAAAGTGGACCATTGGGTAAGAGACGGGTGTATGCTGTGAAGTTTGTTGTCAATTTGGCTGTTCCAGTCGTTCATCCAGCAATTTTTGATCACATAAGAGGCAACAGCTCTTATGTCATTATAGGGAAGTGGACCTGGGTAAGGAAGGGTTGCACCTTTAGCTAATGAGTCGGCTTCCTCATTGCCAGGAATTCCGACGTGACTGGGAATCCAGCAGAAGAGAATTTGGAAACCGCGATTTGTCAGCTGTGCATGCAGCTGTAGGACTTTGACAACATAGCTATGGGTCACAGAACCAGATTGAAGGTTTTCTAGGACACTTTGTGAATCTGAATATAGGATGTAATGTTTTTTATTCTTTCTGCTGATATAGGAAAGGCATTCATAAATGGCTAGGAGTTCAGCCGTAAAAATTGAACAGAACTGGGGAAGACCATAACTGCAGCTGTGAGTCTGGTCAGTGTATGCAAACCCTACATGATTGGCAGACTTGGAGCCATCAGTATAAATGTCCTCATAATTTTTGTAAGTGTCCTTGTGTTGATGAAACAACTGTTGATAAATGTGTGTGTCCGTGTTGTCTTTTTTGTACCCTTTAAAGGGTTGCAAATAAGAAATTTGTGTTGCGGTCCAAGGTGGTATCTCAAAAGGGGAACAATACAGGACATCAACCTCATTAAGCTGAGTGCCTGAGATACTCCGGCGAACCCTTAGTCCTAGAGGAGGGGTACATGAAGTTCGATTCTGATAAAAACAATCCAGATGGTGATCTAAAAAGGAATTCCGCAGAGGGTGGGAGGCATGAGAAAGGATACGATAATATGTATTAATGGAAAGTCGATGACGGGTGTGAGTGAGCGATGGTTCATGACAGGTTATATATAAACTCTGTATAGGGGAGGTCCTAAAAGCACCGGAACAAATACGTAGTGCAGTGTGATGCACAGTGTCAAGTTTTTTTAAAACAGACCTGCATGCAGACCCATAAACAGAGCAGGCATAGTCCATTTTCGTGCGAATGACAGCTCGATAGATCCTTAAAAGGGAGTCCCGGTCTGCCCCCCAAGAAGTGTTGGATAGTACCTTTAAGATATTAAGATTTTTTTCGCATTTGCTACGGGTGTATGCGACATGTTTAGCAAACGTTAGTTTCTTGTCAAAAAATATGCCCAAGAATTTGGTATAGTCTGTAACATTTATTTTGTGTCGACCCAGATAAAGTTCAGGATCCGGATGGATCCCACGTCTCCTGCAAAAGTGTGTAGTGACTGTCTTTTCGGTGGATATATTAAAGCCATTTATGTTACACCACTTTAAAACACGGTTTATTGTGTTTTGCAATTGCCGCTCTATGAAGCGCATATCCTTTCCCTGACAGGAGATCTGAAGGTCATCTACATACAAACTACCATGAACAGTTGGAGAGAGTTGGTTGAGGATGTCATTAATTTTTATGGAAAATAAGGTAACACTAAGAACGGATCCCTGGGGTACACCTTCTTCTTGTACAAAGTTTTCCGATATGGTGTCGTGTAACCGTACCTTGAAATTCCGAACGGAAAGGAAGTTCTTAATAAAGATTGGTAGGTTGCCGCGGAGACCTAAATTATGAAGATCCCTGAGAATGCCGTACCTCCACGTCCGGTCATAAGCCTTCTCTATATCGAAAAATATAGAGACTAGATGATTTTTCCGTAAGAAGGCGTTACGTATCTGGGTCTCCAAGGATATAATATTATCAATTGTGGATCTGCCTTTTCGGAAACCACTCTGGAAAGGGTGTATATGGCCCTCAGTTTCTAAAATGTAAACCAGGCGAGCATTGATTATTTTCTCCATGAGTTTACATAGGCAGCTAGTAAGGGCTATGGGACGATAGTTTTGGGGATTCGTTGTATCTTTACCAGGTTTAGGGAAGGGAATAACTATTGCATTTCTCCACGAGGAAGGGAAAGTGTGTTCCTGCCAGATTCTATTATATAACTGTAAAAGGGTTAGCAAAGAGTCATGGGAAAGATGTTTAAGCATCACATAGGCTATGCCATCAGGGCCAGGAGATGTATTCGAGGTTTGTCTTAAGCAGTGGATAAGTTCATTGATGGTAATTGAATTATTATATGAGAAGTGGGTTGAGGTTTTAAAATTTAAAGTATGTTTTTCGGATTGTTGTTTATAGGGGAGGAAACTATTTGAATAAGAAGGACTGCAGGATGTGAGAGCAAGGGTTTGTCCAATGGTATTAGCTATTTCTTTTATATCTGAAATAATACGGTTATTCATGGAAAGGCAGGATACAGCATGGTTATTGTAGATTCCCATGGCTCTTTTTGTTTTTGTCCATAGCTCCTTACTGGTTGTGGAGGTAGAAATGCTGGAGACGTACTTGATCCAAGATTCTTTTTGAGAAAGACGCCTGATTCTGCGAGCATAAGCTTTTGCTTTTTTAAAACAGATAAAGTTTTCGGTGGTGGGATACCGCCGAAAAAGGTTCCATGCCCTCTTTTGCTGCTTTTTGGCGAGGGTGCAATTTTGGTTCCACCACGGTTTTTTACATTTTCGGAGGCTGCTGCCCGATTTTGGGATACTTGCATCTGCTGCGCTTATGATAACAGAGGTGATTTTATTGACAACCTCATCAATAGTACCGCTGATAAGATCCATAGAGATAGTAGAAAGTAAGGTGAAGGTTTGCCAATCTGCTTTATCATAGAAATAACGGGAGATGGTAAAATTTGGATGAGGACTCTGATACGTAGGAGAGAGGAGAATAGGAAAATGATCACTATTGTGTAGATCGCTAGAGACAGAGAAGTTGTATAGAGGAAGCATTGGAGGAGAACAGATTGCGAGATCTATGGCATGGAAGGTTTTAGTAGGGTAATGGAAATAGGTACTGTCCCCATTATTCATAATGCAGAGAGAAAGATCAGTTATGAGTTTTTCTATTTGTTGACCTCTATTGTTAGTTTCATTGCTACCCCACCAAGGACTATGACCGTTGAAATCACCAAGAAGGATGAAAGGAGGTGGAAGTTGCAGGATAAGGTTATTGAGTAAAATTAGGTTGATGGTTTCATTTGGAGGTAGGTATATGCTGCATATTGTAGTGAGTTGTTTGAGGTGTATACGAGCAGCAATGGCTTGTAGACTTGTGCTGATGTTAAGTGATTGATGGGGGTAAGCATTGTTAATTAACAGGGCGACACCACCTGAAGCCCTATCGTTCAACTCATGGTCTTTTCGGAGGATGGTATATCTGGGAATAGTAGGATTTTGGTTGGATTTGAGAAAAGTTTCCTGTAAAGCAAGACATGCGGGATTATGATTAAAGAGCAGCATTTTGAGATCATCTTTTTTGTTGAGGAAACCGTGGCAGTTCCAGGAGAGCAGCAGAGCCATTATCAAGTTGTGTTAGGGATAATTGATAACTTCTTATTAATCCCCGAAGGTTGAGGTGGGGTACTAGGGATGAGATCATCATCCATTGCACTGTCTGTAATGTCAGAGTCCGATGGAGACAAGCGGAGGATAGTATCATCAATGGGCCGTTGTGGTGGGATGTTTTTCATTCTGGATTTGTTATATTTGGACCTGTAAGCTGAGGATTTTTTGATTTGTGGCCGGCCTGCAGATGCACTTTTCTTTGTTGTGTTTTTGTGGTTTCCTATGTTAGAGTGATTCTTATTAGAAACAGGTTTAGCTATTGGAGTTGAAGTAAAAGAAGAAACAGGTATTGGTTTCGGTGGATCGGTTTGAATTGCTACGGATTTTGTTGATTTTGTCACTGCGGCATAAGACAGACCAGGTTTAGGGGTACGGCTTTCAACTATTTTACGGGCTTCAGGATAAGAGAGTTTTTGAGAGGCCCGCAGTGATTGAATTTCTTTTTCAAATGCCCATTTCGGGCATGACTTTGAATACGATGGATGTTCCTGTTTGCAGTTTACACATTTTGCAACTGCAGAGCAGGTGGCACTGTCGTGGTCAGAGGCACCACAACGAGCGCAGGCCGGTGATCCACGACAGGAGGTTTTAGTATGACCGAACTTTTGACACTGGAAGCAACGGATAGGATTTGGTACGTATGGTCTAACGGGACATAATAGATAGCCGGCTTTAATATGGGATGGAATAGTGGGAGACTGAAAGGTTAAGACAATGTGTTTTGTATTAATAAGTTGGCTATTGCGACGAATAGTGATTCGACGGACAGCGCACACGCTGTCCTCACTCAGGTTTTCTAATAGTTCGGCTTCAGAGCAGTGTACAAGGTCGGGTTCTGATATAACTCCTCTTGATGTGTTTAGGGATGTATGAGGGGACACTGTAACAGATTTTGGCCCAAAGTTCGTTATTTTCTTGATTTTTGACGCTTGTCTATTGTTGGACACCTCTACTAGAAGGTCTCCAGATCTTAGTTTTTTTACTTTTTTTACTTCACCTACATTGGCTGCAATGCATTTGTGTATAAGGAATGGCGATGTTTCGTTAAAGCCTCCTTCAATACAGTGTATAATGAAGAATCGAGCATTAGTGTTTGAAATTTGAGGATCCGTGTTATCATTGGTAATAGGTAGCGGAACGTTGACGAGAGATGAAGAATTTTTTTTATCCATGTTGGAGGAATTGAGATTCGGACCCGACCGCACCACCCACCACGGAGCCCAACGAGGGGGTGTGCAATTGCACACCAGTGCTAGTCGGGTCTATACGCGCACAGTGCATCCCTTAGGCAGCATCCACCCTTAACGACGTGCCCAGTAGATGACCGATTGCTTGATCCCTAGCAGTTGATCGAAATCAGTACCACCAGCCGATTGATACACAGGGGAACGCTGTGTACCTCCCGTTTACCCGAAGCCGAGGCCAAAGTAATGTGTTGGAGAAGACCCCTCAATTACCAGGATCCCCATTTCCGGGGACACGGGTCTCCACGCACGGCAAACACGTGGGCAGTTTTCCGCCAATAGAAGCTGATGGCACAGAGTGGCCACAGCTTCTGAAGGGGGGCCCTCACTTCCTGAGAAGAAACCACACCGAGGGAGAGGTGAAAGGAAACAGCAGAAGCTGAGAGGAGGGTAGAAAGTAGAGGAGCAAAAGATCGCTGGGGCCCCGGGACTTGAAGAATTTCCATAAAAATGTTCGTTTTAAATTGTTCTATTTTATCAAGATAGAAAAAAACAATCGTGCAACCTTCTGCCAAATTTTGTATGTTTTATCCTTTCCTTTGTTTGAAAAATCTCTGATCTTACTAATTAAGTGCTCTCCAAATTGTTTTAATGCCTTGAACCAGTTAACATTTGATAATTTTTTACAATGGCCCACTGAAGGGGGGGTGTGGACATTGTTTATCTTAGCTTGTTTTTATCTAATTATGTAATTGTATTTAAACATGCTTTTAAAATAAAACACTTCTGCCCCACCCAAAATAAATGAAATGTTAAATTGCTTAATTTTATTAATTTAACTTATTAAAAGGCCAGATTCAATAAGAACCCTGAACTTTAAACAAGACAGTTTCAGCTCTTGGTAATAGGAGACCATGTGTTGCTTATGTCCTGTTCATTTTGTTGCTATCACAGCAGAAAATCCTACTTTACCTATTCAACAAATCTTGAAACATTTAATAAGCAATAAACTAATTTAAAATAGTTACAAGATTTCTTGTGCTTCAAAGGTATTGATTAGCACAAATCAAAGACGTGAAAAATATCACAGTAAATTAAATGAAAATAATTTAATTTTCCTTTGGTGGCCTGGTACTGCTTTATTCACAGAACAAGGTTTGTGGATCATTGATTTAATGGATGATTTTAATTAATGTTCTTAATCAAGCTTGGTGAGAAAAAGGGTTGCTTTTGCCTGCAGATCATAAAAGTTGTTTTCAAATGAAATAAAAAAAATTATACTTTTAATAAGCAAAATTGATTGAAAATGCTGCTTGGGAGTGGTTTTCAAATGAATGTGAATTAAAAGATGTAAGCTGTAACAAAGCTTTTAGAATTGTTTAATAAGTATTACCAGAGATCGACAAAAGTTGAAAAATCTTACGAGCCAGCAAACATTTTTAGAAGTCACATATATATTGAATTATATTAATTTTTTAAAAAGCTAGATGCCAAGGGATACTTTTTAATTGCCTTGGCGACTGAGCACCCAGATTTTGCAGGACCCTGAGTATTCCTGTTTAAACATTAAAAATTCCCGTCTCCCTCATTGGAGAACTTATACTGTACTAGACAGACCTAGTCTACTATGCTCAATGATCTGTTTTAAATACAGTATTTCTATGAGTGTACTTAAGTACATTGATTTCACGATGTCAAATTCCTAGGGACCGACATAGAACTTCGACTTATCATAAGTTCGATTAATCGAATAATCTTAAATTTGTATTGAATCGGACCATGGCTTATCACAAAATCACTGTATATATTCGTCGTGTATTGCCATACTGTAACTAGATACAATCGCTGTAGATTATAAGCTAATTATATTAAGATACAAAATAATCGGATTTGTGCATCTTGAATTATTCTTTCCTTCTAGATATCTTACATGTTAAGGATTGGCGGTTATCCGACAATGATGTAATAAGAAGGCTGCTGGTCAAACTCATGACAAATGAAACAGCCAAATTGTACAATTGGAAGGGTAGTAGAGGCATAAAGAGTGTATTTTGTGAATTAAAAAAATATCATTAACTTGATATGTGGTAAGTGTTTAATATGTAACTAAAAGTTCTATTGTCACTGCTTACTGTTTGTAATCTCCTGTTTGGTACCTGGTCCTGATAAGTTTTATTTTTTAGTGGTTTTTAGAAATTTGTTTTGAATGTTATATTTAGAGAAACATAACTAAAACCTTTATTCAAAAATATATATGAGTTCAACACAGGTAATAGTTAGCAGGCACCACTGACCGACAACATAGTTGCTAAATTTAGAGAATGGCCAAAAATAATTGTTGTGAAAATTAAAATATTTATTTTAAAAATTACAACAGTTGGAAACCCAAAGCATCTCGACAGTATGTACAGGCATGTTGTCACCTAAGCTTCTGCTTCACTAATATCAGCATATAAACTGAACTAAAATTTTCAAAGGATTATTTTCTCACAATTGGCTAGCCATTGTACTTTTTTTTTTTTTATGGTGTTCAATGCTTAAAATAAATCAACATAACTATATCCTTAAGCAAATTTTCCACATTGTATGCTCACCTGTAAGCTTCCTTAATTGCTTATCAGTTTCTGTAGTTTCCATATACCACTGATTTAATTGTATAATTTTTAAACATAAATGATACTGACAACAGTTAACTTGTAAAGTCACGGGAGAAGTCATTTTTGGTATGTGCAGGTACTGATTGGGACAGTAATGATTTATGAATTTATTGATTATGAATTGATCATTTAATCACTCTTAGTAGTTGTCTTATTCAGGTTCTTGATTTTGTCTTGTTTAATTTTATTTATTTACAGGAGCTGCTCTAAACTCCAATAAGGCCCTGACGGATATGCAAGTTGCAAGTTATATTAAAAAAATGGTTGATGAGGGCATGCTACTGGGAAGGAGGACGTCTAGAATGGGCTTTGAAGCAGAAGCAATAAACTTTCTTTGCATTAATAAATAAACTTTATTAATAAACTTTCTTTTAAAAATATCTCTCTTTCTCTATTTCTGAAATGAACTGTGGATGACAAAGTTGATTAGGAACTAGTTTTTAGTAGCTAAATATTTTTAACCCTTATAGCTACAAGTATGCCTCTCAGCTTCTTCAACATAGGCATTCTACTCCAAGCGTGCCTATGTTGAAGAAAAATAAATACCTTTGTCAGGAAAATATAGATAGTGTCTCACAATTTTGATTTTTGCATCTAAGATGATACAGCCGCAAGTGTTATAATGAAATATATTACATCTGAAATGTAATACATTTCAGTAAAATGCTTCATCTGAAACTAATATATTTAAAGATTGTATTAAATGACTTTAATACTATTAATTACACGCCATTACAATATTTAAAGTTTGACACTTAAAGACTTAAAAGTCAAAATATTGTTGTAACTGTTGTTTTATCTCTGGTGCATGTTATTAATTAATATTGGAATCGATGATTCGTGATTTTCAGCTTCATTTACTAAAACAAACTGCTATACTTCTCATATCAAGAAGCTAAAATTTCTTAAACAGAACAGGCCATCATGATCATAAGTGGTAAGTACGTTAGCATTGTGCAATAACTAGGCAAGTCAACCAATATCTAGAAGTATAAAGGAATTTAAATTGCCCGAACCTATAAAAGAAAATTTTGATTTTCATCCTAAATAAAAAAGATTAAAGCTTGAACATAACAAGATAAAACTTAATAGACAGAGAAATCCGAGTAAAAAAATATTCTGAGTGAACCTGATAACATTTCTACTGCTATCTGTAGAGTAGCATAGTGGATAAAAGGAAGACAAGCTTAAAATATAAAATACTTTTATTAATAAAAAATAATACTTTCGTTAGTGACTTACATTGAACATCTGCAAAGTTCAGTTCCAACATACAACCTTATAAAGTATAAAAAAATTAACATACAGGCAATCTTCTGCTACTTTAAAATACTTCTACAAGGGTGCGCGCATGAAAACAATCGAGATATCCGACACATTCAGTACATGAGCACCCTACGTCAGCTTGACTCAATCTCATTCTCACTGCAAGTTACCAAGTAGCCCACTTTGCCAATATAAACACTAAATCACATAAAAGAAAAAATATATATCATGTGAGCATTGCTACCTATTGTTAACCAATCTGCTGACAAAAGTTGTAAATCAACAAAAGTTACACGCGTATTTATGAAAACCTGATATTTGCACATATTTCTCCGACTCATATATGCCTGTTCTTTTCTATAAAAACAAAGCGGTAGCTATCGTTTTTGCATAAAGTTCATTTTTATCATTTATATAAACCATAAATTTTACTGTCAGTGTCATTTTTTTTTAAATGGTGAACTTTGAAAAACATGTTGTTCCTTAACTTTTGGAGGCCAGTGTATATTCCATTGTGATTTTCTTTGGAGCTATACATCACAACCAATGAGAACAGCAGTTTTGGTTGGAATTTAATGGGGGGGGGGAATCAGCACTAAAACCATCACTTCAGTTTCAACCAATCAAAACAGTAGTTTTGGTTCCAAATCATAAGTAAAACCTTACTTTAGTTTCACGAGGAGTTTCAAATGCCAAGCTTTTTTTGTTCATGATCAGTTCTAAGATGCACATAGCCTGATTCATGACGCTTTATAAAAAAACATTTGTTAATACTAGTGTGAGTTGCTACAATATGGCTAATCTTAAATCACCAATTTGGGATTATTTTATAGTTAGTGAAACAAACATAAATAAAGCAATATGTCTATTGTGCTCTAAGTCAGCACAGAAATCAATTGTATGGAAATCTTTGAAATGTCAGTCTACCAAACCATTGTGGAGACATCTAAAATTTAAATATTCCGATATCTATGGGAATTTGAAAAATGTTGGACATTCTAGTAAAAAAACAGATGCTGACGAACCACCTAAAATATTACAGAAAGATGGTAAAAAGAATTTATACAGATAATAGAAATTGTTTGACTCCACATAATGCTGAAAAACTTTTGTTCATCATGCAAACAAAATAAATACTCTCTTCACGAGTAAAAATAAGAATGCTTAAAAACCTCCATGCAATTTTTGAGGGGAAAACAGTTCTTTCTGAAGGCTTTTTTTTTTTTTTTTTTTTTTGTGTGTCTTATTGTGTTACATTCTTATGTTTAAAAATATATATACAGTAGGGGACCCGAAATCCGGAATCCCGAACTTTTTTTTCTGCAATTTTTTTTTTTTTCCCCTTATCGTTTTTTTTTTTTTTTTTTCCCCTTCCTATAAGCATAAATAAACGGATATTATTTTCCTTTTTATTCCTCATTTTCTTTGAAAGACCGTTTTCAATTGAATATACGTAAAAATAAGAAAACCTGTTAAATTGGGAAGAATTGCGTCGATCGCCGCGAAGCGCAGGGAAAGGAGGGCGCGGGCGCATACCAGGAGAATGATCGATCACATCTACTCACGCCTTTCTTCGCTTTGCGATCGGCGAGTTGCTGTTGAAAGCATTTCCAGAGAAACAGCAGTCTGCCTTTATTGGATGATCCGTAATCCTGCTGGACAAATATCCCCAAAAATATTTTTACAGGTGGGCGGGATTTGAAGTAAAGGGATGTCCAGTCCGTAGTCATCTGTAAATAAAGGGAAATTTTTGTTCTTGGAGGGAAACTTTTCTGGAAATATGGTAATGCTGAGTGTGAATAAGAATTGCCGAACTGAACTGAACTGGACAGACTAGACATACGATTACTCTAGTACATACTAGCTTCCAGTCCTGTTGACGATAGATTACAGAATGGCGCCAAAGCGGAAGCACGTGTCTTTAAGCATTTCTGATAAAGTGAATTTATTACGCAAACTAGATAGCGGTACTAGTGTTAAATCTTTATGCCAGGAATACGGAATTGGAACGTCCACAGTCTACGACATAAAAAATCATAAAGATAAATTATTAAAGATGTTTGCGGGAAGTGACCGTCCGGAATTCATGGCAAAGCGGAAGACTCTGCATACGTCTAAGTGTCCTGACATAGATAAAGTGTTAATCGAATGGATAAGACAACGAAGAAGCGAGAAATTTCCCCTGGATCGTGCTACGATTATTACCCAGGATAAAATGTTCCACAAACAATTGCATATCACTGTACCATGTGACTACAGTACTGGATTGTACAATAAATTTAAAATTCGTCATGGACTGAAGTTGGTGAAAGTATGCGGGGAACAAAATTCGGCAGATTTGGAAGCGGCAGAAAATTTCGCAGAAGAATTCACCGAAATGGTTTCATCTGAAAATCTGAGCCCTGAACAAATTTTTAATGCAGACGAGACTGCGCTGTTTTGGCGTTATATTCCCCGTAAAACGTATGTGTTCGCAGGAGAAAGTTCAATATCTGGATTTAAGGACTCGAAAGAACGCATAACGGTGCTTGCTTGCGCGAATGCTGCAGGTACCCATAAAAGCAAGTTGCTTGTTATTGGAAAAAGCAAACGACCACGTGCACTGAAAAATGTTAAAGTGTATCCCGTTCACTATCAACACAATAGAAGAGCGTGGATGACAGCCGACATTTTCAATAATTGGTTCGAAAATGTTTTTGTGAAAGAAGCTCGGTCCCACTGCAAAAAAGTAGGACTTCCAGATGACTGCAAGATTGTATTGCTGTTAGACAATTGTACAGCACATACAGCATCTGGTATAAAAAGCAAAGATAATGTCTTTGTATATTATCTCCCGCCCAACTGCACGTCAGTTATTCAACCTCTAGATCAAGGCGTGTTGAGAGCTCTAAAATGTGCTTACAAAACCGAATTTTTAAAGCAGATGTTGAATGCCTGCAACAATGGCTTGAATATCTTGGAGTTTCAAGCTGCATTTACAATCAAAGATGCGATCTGGAAAATAGCCGATGCATGGAAGTCCCTCAAAAGTGAGGTTATTGTGCACTCATGGCACAAAATATGGCCCCAGAGCATCTTTTTTGATGAAGACAAGGATGCTGATTTCGGGGGATTTAGTGTTTCTTCAGAAAATCTTTTAATTTCTGATTTAGTAAGGTACGCAAAGGACAGCGTATCTAAAGAAGTGATCGACGAAGAATGCATTCAAGAATTATTACAGGCTGAGGAAAATGCTCCGGCTGTCCACCAGCTTACGGATGAAGAAATTGTAGATTTAGTGCTGGAAAAACCAGAAAATAATGCTCATGAGAGCGAAAATAGTTCCGATGATTCTGAAGAGGACAACACACCTAACGTCTCTATAGATGCATGCATGAAAATGACCAGAGACTTGATTAATGTCTTAGAAAAAAAGAATTTTATTGCTGGAGAGCATATTGTAAGTTTGTATAAAATTGAAGAAGTGTTACAAAAAGAAAAACGAGATAAAATGAAGCAATTAAAAATAAGATTTATTTAAATAAATAAAATATAAAGGTATGCTCATTGATTTTTATTTATTTGTATGTTTAATAAATTAGAATTGCATTACCGTTAGATCTTGTACGGTAATTTTCGATTTCTCGTAACGTAAATATATTCTATGCTATAATAGAATGACTTGCTTTAATGGGGAGAAAATATGTGTCCTTTGTCAGAAGATGTGCATAATGGATGACTTTTGCTGCTCAATAAAGGACTTCAAAAATGCAACTAACTTTTCTTTATTAGTATAAACACAACGTCTTTATGAACAATTGGTTAAATGGATTAAAAACTAAATGTATAATAAAATGACTGTCTTCCATAAACCATTAGTAACAATTCTGATAACAACAGCAGCAAACATCTAACAAAGAGTGGAAGACAGCCTTCCATCTATGAAGCACATATCTATATACCAGCACACTGAAACCATTCTATTATATATTAAACAGAAAAGGTTAATTTAACAGTTACTGCAAATTATGCATGCAGAGCTACTCAAAATAATTTGCATAAAGAAAACAAGGTCTGAAATTTACCTGACACTAAGAACATGAATGAAAAGCATTACCAGGAATTATAGCTTATAGTCTTAAAGCAAAATAAAATAAGGTCAGAAAATTATCTATAGGTTTGCACAATTAAAGGTCAGAAATTTACCTGTAGTTATTTAATTTTCAAGTCTAGAATCAAGGTTAGAAGTTTGCCTATAGGTTTATGCAATTTGCCTGTCAATCTCTGGTATTTATTCAGAAGCTGAACTATGAAACAACTCAACTCTACCTTATGTTTAAGAAGGAAAAATCTAGTTTAAGAGGTAGATTTAATTTATGATGTTTACACCAAAGCTAAAGGTACATTTAAATTTTAAGAAACTTTACTACTTTTAGATAGCTCTGCTTTTTTTTTTTTCACTTAAATAAAATAAAAACTTTGGATATTACAAAGTTTTCAAAAAAAAACAAAGTAAGCCTCAGCTGGCCTTTATTTGTTGGGTGACACAAAGCCTGGGAAAAACACTGGGCAGGCAACCATTTACTTTTTTAAAATTTATTTATGTATTTATGTTTTAATCTTTAGAACAATTTTATTAGAAACTGATTTTTATCACACTGACCCAACATCCTTTACGCACGCACACACACACGCGCGCAGCTTCAAGTGTTGATCATTCATCTAGTCTGTTAAATGTAAACAAAGATGAACGGGATTTGGTCTGCTTAATGACTGTTCCCCCCCCCCCTTCTCAAAGTACTGCGGATGTGTGAAAAAAGGTTGGGTTACGTAATAAATTGCTAGGCAGAAATCTTTCCTCCGAGTACGCAGATCAACGGGCTGAGGAAAGGCGACAGTTGATCCGAAAATTGCGCAACTGCTCTATCCGTCCTTCCGTATCCCGCTGAATTGCGGTGTAGGATGAGTTATTTCAATCGGAAACTATGTATGAAAAAATGTTAAGTAAAATTTTAAGATTATATAAGTTGCATATTTTCAGCCAATTTAGTTGCAGCAATCGTCAAATCCGTCTGAAAAAAATTCTTGCTCGGCTCGGTAACATAGCTTTCGAATTTTTTAATGGATTTTACTTCATCTTTAACATACTGTATTATTCATTCATTCATTTTTTTTTTTTTTTAATCAGAGATATATAATCATGTGCATATTTTTAAAGTTTTTATTTAATAGAGTGTCAGTTAATATTAACGTCATAATAGACGCTAAAACGCGGAAGGACCTATGCTACAGCTTACCTCGGAAGACTTCCGGAAATCGGTAAAGTTCGCAGCCGGTATCCCAAAATCCGGAATGGGTCCGGTCCCGAGCATTCCGGATTTCGGGTCCCCTACTGTATATATATTTTTTTTTCATGCTCAGTATCTATCATGTAAACATTAAATTGGAAAGTATGTACCATAATTAATTTATTTTGACCACACAACAAAGTATTATTTAATCTGCAATTTAATGCTACTTTCCTCACTAAAAATGAAAAAATTAGACTCAAAATCATATCAATAATATTTAGTGGCAATGATAAAGTTGAAAATTTAATGTAATGTACACGATAGTAATAATTGAACTTCCCCTGAATAAGATTCTACTACTAAAATGGGTGAACAAATAGTAACCAAATTTGTTTTATAGACTTTATGTGAAAAGTGCTTAGGAAATTTTGATAAAAAGTTAGGGTTAAAAATGTTCACATCGCTATTAAACATGAAAAAACAGCAAATTTAACACTGGAAATGGATCATTCAAAATAAACACACAATTTCAACATTTGTTCAGTAGTTTAAATGGTAGTAAGCTAACTGGTATTTTCATAGCATGCGGTTGAATAGAATTCGACGTTCTGCAGCGCCACTTGGTGACGAGCTAGAGAAAAATGGATAGCATAAAAACCTTCTCCATGACAAAAGACTTAGGTTACCAAATTTCATAGTGACCGGTCAAACGATTTTGGAGTTTTTCATCGTCATCGTTTTTCATCGTAAACTCGAAACCCGAAATCTTGGGTACACTTCGGAAGTGGTGCGAACGCGTGGCACAGTCTAAGTTGAGGCCTTATCAGAAAATTAGGGTTTTGAGGGACTTCGCAGTGCCATGCTTGATGCACTGCCTCTCTGCTGGCCTGCTTAACGCGGGAACGCTGAAGGAGTGTGATCGGCTCTTAAGGAAGGAAGTGCGGCAGATTTGACACATGCATCCTTGTACCTGTTAGGAAAAAAGAACTTAAGTCTCGCTCTGTTTCCCGTTCGTGTGCTTTCGTAAGCATGTTTATGTTTTGCAATCGGCATTGCCGTGTTGCTGCATGCATCTCTATCCGGCTAAATTGCCGTGTGTGTTATTGAGCTGTCAAAGTATGATGTCACCTTGGGTGTCATATCCTGCACTCTGTTATTCGGGATCGTAGTGCGTTCCCAAACTATTTAAGCATTCATGTTTTTCTTCCCCGACATTCTCGGCAATAGTAAAAGCTAAAATTCAAAAATGTACTAAAGTGTACTAAAATGTAAAAGACTAAAAGGTGAAATGTAGAATTCAAAAGGGTTAAAAGTAGATAAAAAGGTGAGGACATCTGGATGGGGAGATACCAGTCAGACAGAAATGAACACTTTACACTGAATAAAAAATATTGATTCGTCTAAGAAAAGCGAATAGATTTCGATGTGGGGTTTCACCCAAAATATCGTCAAGTTTAGGATGACAACAGTTAAAAAGTATTTGGTAAAAACTATTAAAAGCAGAGCACGACGTTAAGAGATGACGAATGGTGAGTTGAGTATGACAGTGAGGGCACTCCGGAGCAGGTTCGCCCAGAAGTTAGTGCTTATGTGTAATTCGCGTATGTCCAATGCGAAGACGAGTCAGAAGGACATCGTGCTTGCGGTATGGATGAGTGGACCAGTGGCTAAGGGCTGGCCGGATAGAATGAAGTTTGTTTTGGGTTTCACAGTCCCATATGTGGATCCAGGTGCCTTTTATTAAGGAAGAGATGTCAGATTTTATATCACAATAGGGTGGGTGGAGATTATATGGGACAGTAGAATGCCTGGCCAAAGAATCAGCCCTTTCGTTGCCGAGAATCCCAATATGGCTAGGTACCCAGCAGTAGAGGATGTTGTATCCATTGTTCATAAGGCACTTGTGCATGTGTAGGACTTTCAGAATATAGCTATGAGTTAGGGAACCAGATCCCAGATTTTCCAAAACGCTTAATGAGTCAGAGTAGATGATGAATTGTTTGGTAGTTGCTCTAGAGATGTAAAGAAGACTTTCATAAATAGCTATTAATTCGGCTGTAAATACGGAGCAAAACGATGGTAGGGTGTAGTTGCAAGAATGATTACGATGTACATAAGCAAAGCCAACGTGATTATGAGATTTTGAACCATCAGTATATAGCTCTTCAAAGTTTCGATATTTGCTTTTATGGTCTAGAAATAACTGTTGATATATTATGGGATCAGTGTTTGGTTTTGTGAAGCCTTCGAATGGTTGTAGGTAGGAAATCTGCAATTGAGTCCATGGTGGGACTTCATGAAATGAACAAGTAGACACATTAACATCCTCCAATTGGGTAACGACTACACTCCTGTGGATCCGAAGTCCGAAGGAGGGAGTGCAGGAAGGGCGATTTGCATAAAACTGGTCCAGTTGGGTGTCTAGAAAAGAATCCTTTAAGGGATGTAAAGAATGGGAAAGTATGCGAAAATAGGTATTTAATGATAATTTCTGACGTATGAGAGTGACGTTGGGTTCATGGACAGGCGATGTCCTAAAAGCACCGGAATATATGCGTAGTGCAGTATGATGCACAGTGTCAAGTTCTTTTAGCATTGATTTAGAAGCTGATCCATAGATGCAGCTTGCATAGACCATTTTAGAACGGATGACAGCACGGTAGATGCACAGGAGAGCATCACGTTCTGCCCCCCCAAGAGGTATTGGTTAAAACCTTTAAAATGTTAAGTTTTTTCTCGCATTTATTGCGGATGTCTGAGATATGTTTAGCAAATGTTAGTTTCTTGTCAAAATGTAAACCTAAAAATTTAACAGAATCTTTTACAGCAATATTAGTATGGCCCAGATAAAGTTCCGGATCCGGGTGAATCCCACGCTTCCGGCAAAAATGGGTACAAATTGTTTTCTCTACTGATATCTTAAAACCGTTTCTGTCACACCACTTTAGGATACGGTTGATGGCATTCTGAAGCTGGCGTTCTATCAGGCGCATGTCCTTTCCCTGACAGGAGATGTGCACGTCATCTACATATAGACTACCGTAGACAGTCGAAAGCAGTTGCTTCAGGATGTTATTAATTTTTATTGAGAAGAGGGTGACACTGAGTACGGAGCCCTGTGGAACACCCTTCTCTTGAACAAAGTTATTGGATAGCATGCCATCAATCCGGACCCGGAAATTTCGAAGTGACAGAAAGTTTTTTATAAAAATGGGTAGGTTGCCTCGGAATCCTATATTATGAAGGTCTAGAAGGATCCCGTACCTCCACGTTCGGTCATATGCCTTTTCAATGTCAAAGAAAACTGACACTAAGTGGTTCTTTCTAAGGAAGGCATTACGAATTTGGGACTCTAAATTAATGATGTTATCTATGCTGGATCTTTCCTTCCGGAAGCCACTCTGGAAGGGATGTATATGGTCCCCTGCTTCTGAAATGTAAACAAGCCGGGTATTGATAATTTTCTCCATTAATTTACATAAGCAACTAGTAAGGGCTATGGGACGGTAGTTATTAGGGTTAGACATATCTTTTCCTGGTTTGGGGAAGGGAATAACTATTGTTGTATTGTTTTTGGGGGATAATGTTTTTTACAAATCGAAAGCAGTAATTTTTATTTTAATTGTTTTAACCATTAATTATTTATTTTCTTAATACTTGTAATTAACTTGGAAGTTTAATTTAAATACCTTTTGTCAGGAGATATAATGGTCTGGATGACTCTTCTTCTATAACTCAACAGCTAACTTCTTTTAAATTACTACTAATTACCCTTTTTTGTTGCGACCTTTTTTTTAAATAATTACCTTTTCTTTAAATTAATTCTGCCTTTGTTTGCCCGGTCTCCGGAGGTGTAATTTTAATTATCAGGTAAATTCTGTCGATTTTCTGCTGACTATTAAGTTTCCCTCTCTCTTCAATAGCCTAACTCATTTCTTGCAATATCTCTTGTTCATGTCCGGTTTTTAATTAGTTTTACTCTCTTCTAATTTAATTTTTATTCCAAATTTTACCCAGGGTTGTCTCGGACGATTAGCTATCTCCCGCTAAAATTTTAGGAAATTTAATAATGTTTTTTTAATGCCCTTTTGATCAATTAACTTTTTTTTTCCCATTTCAAGATGGCCGTTCTTGCCTGTGTTTCTTCTCGGCCAAGTTCGTTTCTTTCCCGCGTGCAGTAGTTGCTGGCCGCCATTTTCTTATTTTCTCGCTTCCTTCCCCCGTCGATCGAATGTTCTCGAAGTTTCCCGGCTGAGATGGCGCGCTCTGATTGGTCCCCGCGGCCGGCGTCTCTTCGAAGCTCCCCAAGCGTGGGGCGAAAAGCGTCATTCTGAGTGCTGGTGTGGCGTGGCTAGGACGTGTTCTGGTCCGTTTTTTTTCTTCGGCATTTTTAGGGGGCCAGCTCGGCATAACAGTCGTCACTTCATCAAGAAACACGATGTGAAGAGTTTACACGAAGGCCAGAGGGCCAACATCCTTTTAAATTTCGATGATCACCATGTAATTTTTTTTCCCCTTTTTGTTTTTTCGGCCGACTGCCTCGATTCGGCCATCATGCCGATGCGACACCAACTGCCACCATTGGATGTGAATTGGGCGTAAGGCCCCCACCCCCCTGTGTTTTTCATTAGCGGCGATGAAAATCAGCTACCGGATTTGACGTCTCGCACTACGATCACCATTTGCCCAGACCAGGAGCCGCTAGTGTTGTCTGGAACGCGAAGTCCCCGACACCTGATTGAGCCGGCCGGAATTCCCTGACCAGTGGAGAGACCAAGATGCCGCCTTCGGGTGCCATCAGCGACCGACCGTTGGTTCCCTGAAACGCCGAGACCAGGCCTGCCATTGGATCCGTGGGTGAGATCTAACCATTACCCTTTTTCTATCTTCCATTTCTCCACCACGAGCTGGATCAGCGACTTCATGCTTCAAGCTGTGCTAGAACTATCCCTTTTGTTCTTATAATGTTTTATGGGGGGGGGATTAAATATCAAATGCTAAATTTTCTTTTTCTACTTGGTGTGCTATTCTGGTGTATAACTTCCAGTGACAATGGTTAATTTTCTTTTGTTAGTATGATAAATGTAAATGCTATTTAAATGCTGGTTTGGCCTATGCTAATCTCTGTGATTCTTTGCGTTGATCTGCACATCATTGTATTTTGCTGCACCCTTTGGTGTAAAAATTGCAAAGTTCCCTTTTTTGTTTTGTATTTCTTTATTTTGGCAATTGTTTAAACTAACCTGTTGGATATAAAAGGTGGGGTTTCAAGTAACAGATAGGGATTTAATGCGGGATTTTCATCAGATGCCTTGTGAGGCTAGGGAAAGGTGGGGACTTGTTTGCCCAATTTTCTTTTTTTTTACTTTTTTTGGTAGGATAAATTTTTTTATGCTGCAGCAGAGCCTTTAACTTAAATTTTGGATCCAAACGAGCAACTTTTGTCATGACAACTTTATTATGCATTTTCTTTTATTTTTATTTTTTTTTTGTTAAATCTACAAGGGCTAATAATTGGGTAATTAAAGCATTCTAGTATTTTTTTGTCCTTGAGCAATTTTACCACGCGCTGTAATACCCCTGTGCTGTGTTTACTTACTTTTCATTTCCTTTTCTGATGTCGCGAGGCCACAAATTGTTTTCCTCTGTTATTGTTGAATAAAATATTTTTTTTTGGTGATCAAATGCAATGTCTCTGTGTTTATTTTACCACTTTTCTAACACACACTTCAGGCAAGGCTGAGATCATTGGGTTAATTTTCTACACTATCGGTCACAACGCAATGGACAAAAATCTAAAATTTTTTTTTTTTTTTTTTTTTTAACTAAACTAAATTTTCACGGCAGTAGTAAGTAGAATACTACACTATTGCATTTCTCCAGGAGGTGGGAAAGGTCTGTTCATTCCAGATTCTATTGTAGAATTTCAAAAGATTGAGTAAAGATTCATGGGATAAGTGTTTCAGCATTTTATATGTAATACCATCGGGACCCGGAGAGGTGTTTGAGGACTGTCTTAAGTGTTGGGAAAGTTCATCAATGGTAAGATCACTATTGTAGGAAAAGTGCGAGGAGGTTTTGAAATTTATTTTTTGTCGTTCACATAATTGTTTATACAGGAGGAAAGAATTTGAGTAGGAGGTACTGCACGAGATGGAAGCAAAGGTTTCACCAATGCTATTTGCTATTTCTTTTGTATCGGATATAATGCTGCTATTTATGGTTAGACAGGGAATTGGCTGATTATTATAAATGCCCATGGCTCTTTTTGTTTTCGTCCATAGCTCCTAACTAGAAGTAGAGGCTGTTATGCTAGAGATATATTTGACCCAGGATTCCTTTTGACACTGACGCCGGATCCTACGTGCATATGCTCTAGCTTTCTTAAAGAGGGTGAGATTTTCGGTAGTGGGGAACCGCCGAAAAGTGCTCCAGGCTTTCTGCTGCTTCTTTTTAGCGAGGTTGCATTTTTCGTTCCACCATGGTTTTTTATTACGTCGATGTTTGATGCCCGATTTTGGAATGCCAGCATCAACAGCTTGGATAATAATTGAGGTAATGTTTTGTACGACCTCGTCTATGGGGCCTTCAACAACATTAGAGGTGATGGCAGACAGGGAAGTGAAGGTGAACCAATCTGCCTTATCATGAATGCATCTAGGTACTGAAATGGGTTGGGGATTCTGGTACAGAGGTGACAAAAGGATCGGAAAATGATCACTGTTGTGGAGATCACTGGAAATAGAAAATTTATATGTTGGGAGAAGTGATGGAGAACAGATAGCAAGGTCTATTGCATGGAAAGTTTTAGTTGGATAGTGGAAGTAAGTATTGTCACCATTATTCATGCAGCAAAGGGAGAAATCAGTGAGAAGTTGTTCGATTTGAAGGCCTCTACTGTTGGTGTCCTTGCTTTCCCACAAGGGACTATGAGCATTCATGTCACCCAGGAGGATGAAAGGAGGAGGAAGCTGTGAATGAGACTATTGAGGGATGTTTGGCAGATTATTTCACTTGGAGGGAGGTATATACTGCAGACAGTTGTGAGTTGTTTTAATTGGATACGAGTGGCGACTACTTGGACATTTGTGTCAAGATTGACTATTGTGTGAGGATAGCTATTGTTGATTAATAGGGCAACTCCACCTGTGGCCCTATCATTGAGCTCATTGTCCTTGCGAAGGACAGTGTAATTACGGATTTTAGTAGGTCTATTGGTTTTGAGAAAAGTTTCCTGAAGGGCGAGGCAAGCGGGGTTATGATCATAAATCAGTATTTTTAGGTCGTCGTTTTTATTAAGGAAACTGTGGCAGTTCCAGGATAGCAGCACAGCCATTATCATGTTGTGTTGGGGATGATGCTCATCTTGCTCGGAGTCCCCGTAGGCTTGAGAGGAGAGCTAGGGATGTCGTCATCATCCATGGGGAGGTCTGACATTTCAGAGTCAGAAGGGTCCAAATGTAGGATAGTGTCATCTATAGGGCGTTGTGGTGAAGGAACATGTTTGATTTTGGGTTTGTTATATTTTGTTCTGTAGACAGAAGACTTTTTTATTTGTGGTCGGGTTGAGTTAACATTTTGAGAATTTTTCTTCAATATATTTTTTTGTGAAGCTGTGGATTTATTTTGATTAGAAGTTGATAGTTTAGATATTTGTGCTGTTGCAGAAGGAAACGAGACAGGTACAGATTTTGGTGGTTCGGTTTGGGTTGCTATTGTTTGGGTTGATTTTGTTGCAGCTGCATAAGATAAACCAGGTTTTGGTGTCCGGCATTCTATTAACTTATGGGCTTCGGGATATGAGATTCTTTGAGAGGCACGTAGGGACTGGATTTCTTTTTCAATTGCCCATTCCGGGCAAGATCTGGAGTATGAAGGATGTTCCTCTTTACAATTTACACATTTTGGAGCTGCAGAGCAGGACTCACTGTCGTGGTCAGAAGCACCACAACGTGCACAGGCAGGTGACCCATGACAGGAGGTTTTAGTATGGCCGAACTTTTGGCACTGGAAGCAACGGATGGGATTTGGTATGTATGGTCTGACGGGACATAATAGGTAGCCGGCTTTAATATGAGACTGAAAAGTTAGGATAATATGTTTAGTTTTGATTATTTGATTATTGCGCCAAATAGTGATTCGACGCACAGCGCATACTTTTTCATCTCTTGGGTTTTCTAGTATTTCAGCTTCAGAGCAGTGTAAAAGTTCGGGTTCTTATACGACTCCTTGGGAGATGTTTAGGGAGGTATGAGGGATCACTGTAACAGTTTTTGGGCCAAGGTTTTTTATTTTCATTATTTTGCAAGCTTGTCTATTGTTGGATACTTCTACTAATAGGTCTCCAGATCTTAATATTTTAACTTCTCCTACATTGTCAGTGATACATTTGTGAATTAAAAATGGCGATGTTTCATTAAGGTTACCTTCAGCAGAGTGGATAATGAAGAATCGGGCATTCATGTGTGCAAATTGTGTATCAGTGTGTTCATTAGCGGTTGACAGCGGAACGTTGACGATTGACGAAGAATTTTTCATATCCATGTTGGGGAAAATTGAGATTCGGACCCGACCACACCACCCACCACGGAGCCCAACGAGGGGATGTGCAATTGCACACCAGTGCTAGTCGGGTCTATACGCTCACAGTACATCCCTTAGGCAGCATCCACCCTTAACGACGTGCCCAGTAGATGTCCGATTGCTTGATCCCTAGCAGTTGATCGAAATCAGTACCACCAGCCGATTGATACACAGGGGAACGCTGTGTACCTCCCGTTTACCCGAAGCCGAGGCCAAAGCAATGTGTTGGAGAAAACACCCCTCAATTACCAGGATCCCATTTCCGGGGACACGGGTCTCCACGCACGGTAAACACGTGGGCAGTTTAATCGCCAATAGAAGCTGACGTAACAGAGCGACCGCAGCTTCTAAAGGGGGGCCCTCACCACCAAGGAGGAAACTACACTGAGGGAGAAAGCGAAGGAGAAAGCAAAGTAGAGAGGAGGGTAAATAAAAGAGGAGTGAAGGATCGCTGGGGCCCCGGGATTGCGACACCCGTGAAAACCTAAAGAAGGTCTTCCTGCTGAGGGGTAACGAAATCTGAGATAGATTTCGACATTATAGTATTTTTAATTCATTCGCTCTGTTAGATCCCACAAATTTCACTTCCTTCAAAGACAGTTTTCCAGATGAGCTTATTTCCACAGTTTCCGAAAGTTACAACATGATTGCGAAAGAAAAATTAACAAATGAATTGAAGGTGTTGTATAGTAACAATACATTTAAAAACATGAAATCTGCCTGTTCACTACGCAAATTCTTAAACGATAATGAACTTTTGAAAGAATTTTCAGAAGTTTCAAAATTATTAGAAATTATTATTGTCACTCCTGTTTCCACTGCAGAAGCAAAAAGGTGTTTCAGCACGTTGAAGCGACTGAAAAATTCTTAGAAATTCTATGGGTCAGGACAGGCTGAATGCCTTAGCTGCTCTCTCTGTTCACAAAAACATCATTCAAGAATTTCCAGACTTTAATACAAAAGTTATTGAAAAATTTGCTCGCCAAAAGAATCGACGAGCTGAATTTCTATTTAAGTAAATTTATTCGTTTTTCAACATGTACACATGCAATTGTTAAATTTAATATTGTATTCAAGAAAATTATACTTTTTTAATATTGTATTCAAGAAAATTATACTTTTTTAATATTGTATTAATAAAGTTAAATTTTGATATTGTACCTATTAGAGGAGGAAAAGGTTTTTTGGTTCAAAATAAATCTGCTGCCTTTAAAGCCCCCTCCAATGAAATGGGTAACGAACCGCCACAGCTCTTTATGTACATGTATTTTCCCGATTTGAACTGGCACAATTTTTTTCGGGCCCCACCACTGAAACGGGTCACGAGCCGCCACTGGTAGTGATCCAAATATTTGGCATAGAAAATTTGTCCATATTAACTTCAAACAAATAGTTGAAACTAGCAAGAAAAATTGTGTTCTGGGTTTACCTGAATTGAAGCACACTGAGCTATCATGTGAACCCTGTAAATTGTCCAAAAGCAAAAGAGTATCTCATAAACCTTTATTTAAAATTAGATCAAAAAGACCATTAGAGTTATTACATATGGACCTTTTCGTCCTCCTCCACCAGCCATCAAGTGAAGAGCACAGATATTTTTTAACTATTACTGATGATTTTTCAAGGAAAGTAACAGTTTTTCCATAAAAATATAAAAACAAAACTTTCAACACTTTTAAAAGCTATCAAGTTCGAGCTGAACGTTTTCTTAATCTCAAAATTTTAAATGTTAGAATGGATTGCGGGATAGAGTTTTGCAGTTCTGAATTTGAAAATCTTCTTGAAAAAATGGGAATAAAGCATGAGAGGACAAATGCTTATACACCTCAACAGAACGGCGTATCGGAAAAGTATAATTTGACGGCATTAGATGCTGTTAAAGCTTTATTGATGGATGCAAGCTTAGGTGACGGATTTTGGGCAGAAGCCCTTTTTTATTTTACATATACTAAGAATAGTATTTGCCGTGAAGGACAATCAAAAACTCCATTCGAACTGTACGGTGGTAGAAAACTATCAATTAAACATTTGAGACCTTTTGGCTCTGCGGTATATGTAATAAAATCAAAACAGCTGAGAAGTAAACTTCAAAGTAGAGCGAAGAAAGGTATTCTTGTAGGATACGCGAGGAACACTCGCGGGTACCAAATTTGGATCCCCCAGGATCGAAAGTTGATTGAAACTATTAATGTGCGGTTTTCGAATGAGAATGCAAGAGGTGGCGTACTGGACCCTAAACAAGAAAACAAAACTATAAAAACAAAAATAATTTTTCGTTGCGATAGAGATGAGTCGGATTCTGAATATGAAACCTCTAATGAAGATGATGCAGAACAGATAGTAAGTCAAACTAGCAGGGATGCTACAGCCAAAACCTCAGTTTGTCTCAGCATCGTCTCAGTCAAAATCTCTTTTTGTCTCTTTGTCTCAATCAAAATCCCTTTTTGTCTCAGTTTGTCGCAATAGAAATTCCTTTTTTTCTCGGTATATCTCAACTAAAATTCGTTTTTTCAAGTTTGTCTCTGAACCAATTTTATTTATTTAATCTCAATTTATCTCTAAAATAATTTTTTTCCCCATCAATTTGATAATTAAAAGAAAGTTCAAGAAAAAAGAACCAAACAGTACGACGATTCTTAGGCTTAAACCAGGGATGACAATGTTTAGAATGCCAGAAGATTTGAAATGCAATCAAAATAAATTAGGGGACTCGAGGGGATTTTTAAATAACATAAGCCATGCTTGCCAGCACATCATGATTAAATTTGGTACATCTGGTACCTAAAAAATATAAGAAGTATACATAAGAACTCCATGAAATCATAATTTTGAGCAACCTACTCATATCAGAGATGCCACTAATAAAATAGCAAAAAAGAGGAAATTGTGCAAGGAATAAACAAAAATAATGGAAAAAGGAGAAATCCTATGCAAATAAAACAAATAAGTGGAGCTTTTTTTAGAAAAATGTAATGTATGGAGAAAAAGGAAAAAAAACATATTTAGTTCATCTTTTGTTTGCTTTCATAAATATTTTATTTTTCATTGACAAAATATTTTTTGTTTCAACTATTTCACATCATTTTAATTTACGTCTGAACCTGCTCAATTTAGCAAAGTTTTTCCTTAACTGGCTGCTTTGAAATCAGTAATTTAAATTTGAAATAGGAGTTCATTTTTATTCTTACAGCATAGGAGATTTAAATTAAGGAATGCTAAAGGAAAAATACTAATTTTCAAGACAGATGGGAAAAGATTGAAATTGAGAGATGCTGGAAATAAATATTTAATTACTGCTAGAAAACCATGAAATTTTTAGAAAAATTCTTAAACAATAGAAAGCTACAAGGGATAATATTCATTCAGACGATGGATGAAGGAAGATTGAAACAAAAGAGCATAAAAAGAGATTTCTGCCGATTTATAATATAAAGAAAGCCAAGGCTTTATGCGGATCTCCAGAAAAGTAAACATGTATTTTTACTCTCATGGGCACAAGAGGTTTGAACAATGGAAGGCTATATTAAAAATAGTCATTCTCAAGATGGATGGGAAAAGATTGAAATTTGACAGGAACTGAGAATCTGCGATTTTCGCCACACGCGCGATCTTTTTTTTTTTTTTTTTTTTTTTAAACAGCAAATAAGGAGAAATGTACATGCCTGTAACCAGTCTATAGGGGAAAAAATAATAACAACCAAATAAGTATAAAATAAGTGTAAATTTTTACTATTTATGGCACTATAGGTTTTTAAAGAATATGCTGAACTATTAATGTTGAGCTATTAATGGTTGAACTATTAATGATCAAATATGGATGGAAAAAGATTTAAATTCACATGTCGTATTAGCTATCGTAATAAATTTTATATAAGGGATATTTTGTATTCTTAATAACAAATTTAAAAAAATAAATAAACGTAAAATAGGGGTCATTTTTTAATTTTATGGCACTGGAGGCTTAAACAATGGAAGGCTACAAGAGAAATATTGATTCTGAATATGGATGAAAAAAGATTGAAACGGACAGGGGAGCAAAAGAGATTTTTAGCGATTTAGCGACAAAACTGCGGCTTTATACGGATCTCCAGAAAAGTAACGAGCAAATTTTATTCTCATTGCACCAGAAGTTTAAACAATGGAAGGCTGTAGAAAAATATTCATTCTCAAGATGGATGGAGAAAGATTGAAACTGACTGGAGGAACATAAAACCTGCGATTTTCACAATTAATAATAATTTTAAAAAATCTCGAGTAGGCAGAAAACTCACATGCCGTAAGCAGTCCATAGAAAAAAAAAATAAGAAAAAAGGAATTAAATTAAAAATAAAGGTCAATTTTTACTCTTTATAAGTAGAGATTAAAAAATTAAGGATTAATACGGATGGGAAAAAAACTATTGTAATAAATTTTATATAAGTGTTAATAATTTGTATTCTTAAAGGCACCCAGTTTTAAACAAAGAAATATCAAGAAGAAAATATTCAATTTCAAGAGGAGTATTTCAATTCAGTAGCATAATGCTTTCAAAAGTAGCAAAATTTGCGAAAATTCTCAAGATTTGGCAACACTGAATCCATCACGTGCAGTTAATCCATTCTGACAAAGGAATAATGCGTTCAGAGGTAGATGATTCGCCTAATTTCGTATGACGTATTTGAATGGATATCGGCTCGTTGGGGGGGGGGTTGGTAAGAGGCAGTAAGAGGAAAAGAATTTCTTTCCTCCCCACGTGGTAGATACGAAATGAGCGTGATTGCTGCAGTAGGTGTAACGTAGACCGGAAACAACTGTGAACCCACCCACCCCCCCTTTACACCGGGAGCTTTTCTTTCTCCAATACCGGCCGGAGGTTTATGTTGAGGACCGGAATGTTCGGCACAACTCTCAACATGTGGTCGCGCGCTTCCGTGAGTCAGATTCAAAATTACTCATGTTTGCTGTTTTGGCGCAGAAACGGCCGAAATCGTACCGAATGTTGCAAAATGGCGCAGGCCGGCGGTTTTGTCTCAGTTCGTCGCAGGTGTAGCATCCCTGAACTAGTGGGGAGGAATCTGAAGTTAGTAGTAATGATGATGGTACTTCTTGTAAGGTAGAATGGATTCGCGAGGCAGTTCCATGCAAGGATGGATTACGTACGGATATCTATTATAAAATTAAAGATTCTAAAAAAGGCAGGTTTAAATCTCTTAAGGATATCGAAAATTATTGTAACTCGCATAGAATAGAATTTAATAAGTCAGATTTTAATTTTAGCCCGAAAGCCCATACTACTCAATATACATCTGCATGACTAGACATCAAAATACCCGCAAATTACAAGCAACCATTAAAAACTCCCGAACACGGGGATTGGTTAAAAGCAATGAATGAAGAAATCAAAATAATGCCGGAGAGGGAAGTCTGGCAATTAATACCTAAACCTGAAAATTCAAAAATATTGGGAAATCGATGGGTTTTTACTACTAAAAGAGACTCTAAGAATAAAATTGTAAGTTTCAAAGCTCATTTGGTAGCACAGGGCTTTCGCCAGCAAAAGGGCAAATCCTACAAAGAAATTTTTAGCCCGGTGGTAAATTTTACAATAATTAGAATTTTCTTTTGCATTTTTGTAGGTTTTTATAAATGGGAAAATTGTCAATTAGATATTAAGAATGCTTATTTATATGCTCCTCTCACCGAAATAATTTATATGTATCAGCCCACAGGTTTCGTTGATAAAGAAAAACCTAATCATGTATGTCTATTAAAACGTGCTCTGTATGGACTGCATTAAAGTGCACGAGAATGGTTTTTAGAAATACATACTGTACTAGAGACTCTTAATTTCAAAGCTTTGTCATGGACTAATTCTGTTTATATATATAAAAGTAAAGTAATTCTATTATTGTATGTTGACGATATATATTGTGTTGCTAAGTTGCATAGCGATATAACGGAAGTAATTGAAAAAATGAAAGGTAAATTTGATGTAAAAATAATAGGAGAAACTAGAAAGTTATTAGGTGTACAATTCGAAAGAGAGGAGGGTAATCTGGTTATACATCAAAACGAATATATAAGAAAAATTTGGGAAAGATTTAAAAATTTTAAAGCTCCCACAACATCTTTACCCTTGTAATTCTTTCGAAACAGCAATGTCCCGTATGCTGTCTTGTATTGTAAACCAGCAAATTAACAAAACAATAAATTTATTTAAGCTAAGATGAAGTAGAAGTTACATAAAACTTGTTTAACTTGGCCTGCGCAGAGGCGACCTAACAGGTCGGTGAAAAAACATGAGAGAGTAAATCTCTAGAACAGAGTTGAGATGTCTCCTGCTTAAGGTTGAAGTTAAAGTTCTTTTTGGGGTAGCATTACTAGCGCCACCACATCCCAAGCCTGAAGAAGAAATAACTGAAATGAGTAAACTACCATACAGAAACATACTTGGATGTTTATCTTATTTAGCTGGTCGTACAAGACTCGATATAACTTTTGCTGTAAACATATTATCACAATTTCAAAACAACCCAGGGAAAACCCATGGGACTATCTTTTAAAACTTTTAGGTTACGTTAATGCTACACGCAATTTAAAATTAAACCTTTCAAATATAAGTAACTTAGAAATAGAAGTTTTTTGTGACGCCGATTTTGCGTCATGTCGAGATGATAGAATATCTATTGGTGGCATAATAGTTTTAATAGATAAATCGCCCGTACATTGGAGATGTTTTAAACAAAAGCAAGTATCACTATCATCAATGGAAAGTGAATTTATTTCTTTAACCAAAGCCAGTAAAGAATTAATGTGGATTACAAGAATTTTAGAAGAATGTAATGATAAACTTACAATTCCAATTAAAATAAATAACCGAACACTTTGGTGCGATAACATAGCTGCAATAAATTTCGCAAAATCTCCAATTGAAAACCATAGAACAAAACACATAGATATAAAATACCATTTTGTTAGAAATTTGCTAAATGATAACCTTTTCGAACTTAAATACATAAACACTAAACAAAATTTGGCTGATAGTTTTACCAAACCTTTAACGAAACAAAATCTAAAAGAATTACATGCAAATTTATTTCAACTGTAATTTCAAAGTCCAGATTATCATTTGATATTTGGCACATTTTTAAACTAATGCTTACAACATTAGGATTTTTTAATGAACTTTATCGGTTATAAACTTTTGAAAGACTTTTTGATTATAAGAAACTTTTGAAATGAAAAAAAAATCCTTTTAAATTTGAAATGGACTCTTTTTGTATTGTCTTATGCAGATTGATTTGAGTATTAAGTTTTGTGAAAAAAAAGGATGAATGCTTTTAAATTGTTAAGTTTTTTCCCAAGCTGGGAAATGTTAAGACATAGCAAGAGGCGGACCAATTGTTAGGAAAAAGGAACTTAAGTCTCGCTCTGTCTTCCGTTCGCGTCCTTTCGTAAGCATGTTTATGTTTTGCAATCGGCATTGCCGTGTTGGAGTAGTATGTAAAAGCAGTACATTTTACGTAAGAATTTATTTATTTCTAAAAGATTGGTGACATATGTAGTATGTCTTCAAGTATATGTCTTCAAGTAATTAGAATTGCAAAACAAAAAGAAATTAATAACAACAAAATAAAACTAAAATAAATGCAAGCTATAACAAAAAACCAATTACTAATAATTATGCAGAGTAATATTTTTCAAAGCAAGTTTGGTCATCCGTTCCTGGGGAAAACAAGGGAATGGCGTATCTCAGACATCAAATGTACCCAAGGGGTTAAAGGTGTGCTGCTTTTTTCAGTCTATAAATCCCATGGTGTGGCAGGAAATAAGAGTCATTTTTGGATTCGGATACCTCAACTAATTCCATATGATTCAAACTTGTATTCTAGCATGAATTCAGAATATAAATGTTTGAAGTTAGTATCCCGATCTAAATGTTGCCAAACTGCATTAAGTCTTTTTTCTGCTAAATTTCTAGATTCGCCAACAAGCTGGAGTCCTTCATGGGCATGCATACGACATACTGTCCCTGAGGAGTTCGATAATGGGTCTCACAAAAATGCTCTTTGCAATATTATTATTTTCGATTTCATTCACAACTTGAATATAGCTAATTAATAACTCATTGAAACTTGTCTCTAGCTGTTCTATTCGAGTTTCTAGGTCCAGAAGCTCCATTTCGGTTTGTCATGTCATCCTTTTCAGGTAATGTAGAATAGTATTCCATTCAAAGCGAGTCGACTGCTAGTGCTATCCTTTCAAGGGATTTCAGCTTTGCTTCTATTTTAATTTTCGTCCAAGTGACAGTGGTATCTGCTACAGTATTTTCTATTCATGTTAGCTGGGCTTTCAATGAGCCCTTTTTTCGATTCAATTGCACAATTGCATTGGCCAATTTTACTAACAAGAACTACGCACTAACTTTAATCCGCGAGCAGACCATGGAAAAAATTGAGAAAAAACTAATGAAAATCAGGTTGCTGGTTTACAAAATTAAAAAATACTTTATATATTACAATATTAACAAAATAAAATATACAACAAAATTTAAAAAAACTTTATATATTACAACAAAATACTAAGATGCACTATAGCACTAGAAAATTAGATGAATGCACAATAGGTCCGCCACGATAGACTCAAGAGTGTATCTGACGCAAATTCCTTGAAGTTACATAAATGAAGGAGGTTGCCAGAATTTGGCACTTTCATCGACAGGCACAGTTCTTAGGGGCTGCCACACACCACATACGTATTAATATGGACTTCCGTATCATATACATAATCAATTTAAATAAAACTATACACTTACCTTTAATACTTCAAGAAGAATCTCACAAATAATCTTCATAATCTCAAATTTGAGCCATTAAACTGTGTATATGTACACCAACTGTCTTAGTTGAAAATTGAAAAATTCAAAACGAAACATTCTTCGCAAAAACTGAATGTACAAATAATGTTGAAAATTTAAATTATTATAATCTTTAAAAATATTTATTTTGAAACTCAGTTAAAATTTTAAAAATTATTAAATTAAAACATTACTTTACTTAGAAGTTGAAACATGACTTTCTGGTGGTGAAACTATAGCAATATCACATAGGATAGCTTCAAAAAAATTACTACAAACTTTCTTTTGCTGAATCCGGCTAAAATGGAGTCTAAATGCTTTCTTCATGTACCATAGTTTCTGGATCAACAAAATTATATTTGTGATTAACTTTAAAATGTTCAAATCTCGCTTTTTGTAATTCTTCAGATTTATATACCTTCGAACAGTCAGTGTAAATTATACTAACTTCTTCAACATTAATTATTATACTTTGTATAAGAGTAGCCGCACTACGATTTTCTACTCGTTCTAAAAAGCACTGTTTAATTTCACAACAAACACCTCCAAAAATCTACTGTTCAGGCAACATTTGACCTGCATTACTTTTTCTTTTGAAGAACAAACTTTCATTCACTTCTACAATTATATTTTTACCTTCTAGCATTTTTCCCCCTTTACTACGCAAACTGTGCACACATACTTAGCGGAGATAATTATTCCAATCTATGGTTATTTTATCAGCTAATTCAAGTTACCTTTCGCACCATTTAATAGCAGTTAACTCTTTAGACAAACAATAAATAAGCCTTAATAGCTTTCAAAAATGAAATTCTAGAACCACAAAACCAATTTCCTGCACGCATTCCTACAAAATTTCTACATTCTTTCACATTACATTTTCAAACCATACTACGACCTAAGTGCATCTTCATTTTATGATTATTAATGCAAAATCTTGAAAATGGCAAAATGTTTTTTTCTTTTAGAAAATAGATTGTTCCTCATCGTTTGGTAAATCCCATATAGTTAACATAACTTAAACTCTTACAAAAATACAACACTATAGTTAAACAACATAAGGAAAAAACACTTTCAAATGACCCGCAGATTAATATGAGCTTATGCAAAACGGCGTAGGGGAAAAAAAAAAAAAAAAAAAAAAGTGTCCGTATGTACAAAAATGGCTGTGTTTAATGATGTGTTCGACAAAGGATGACCTTCGTCGAACATTTTTTGTTCTTGGCACATTAGCATATATTTGGCACAATTTTTTTCAAATGAAAAGTAGTGTCCATTTTAGTACATAAGAACCTTTTTTCTTTGATTTTCTTAGAAGTGTATTCTAAGAAAGCTGCTTTCTTTTTCTTGCCAATCTTCAGGAAGCTTCTTCCCAACTGTTGTTTTAGTCCTGATTGATAATTCGTTACGTTTCATTAATTTGAAACACCAATTGGGCCCTCCAATAAAGTTTTTAATTCCCATCTGTTTAACTATTTATTTTTCCCAAAGTCTAATTCTTACTGTTGTTAACACTTGGTCCCTTTTCTTGTTGGTCTATCACCCACTTTGCTAAATTTTCTTCCAAAACTGGCCAAACTACTACCCCAGTCTGACAGCTTCTCTTAAGACTCTGCATCCTTTCTAGTTTTTGCTTCTCAGACTTCCATCGCCAAATGCATTTTTCATCAATTTCAAGCTGTCTAGCTGCAGCCTGATTGCCCATTTCCTCAGCCCTCTTCACAGCCGAAAGCTTAAAAGCAGTTGTATAACTTTTTCTTTGAGAAGCCATTATAATTAAATAATAACCTAGCAAGAGATAAAGAACTACAACAAGTAAGCAATACACATTTGCTAGCGCAAAGCAGTGAGACACGTGTGTGGCCGGAATGGAGAAAGCAGGTTGTCACCGTTTGCTATAATTTTGGCTATCGATATACATAGTTGATTATTGACGTTTACAGACAATCGTGAAGTTCACAATAGGTTAATTTCAACACCACTAACAATTGGTTAGTTGTTAGGGGGGAGAGAGAGAGAGAGAGAGAGAGAGAGAGAGAGATAAAAAATGTGGGCCCCCAGATTATTGCCTCTCTGGAGGTTTGGAGATTATAGGCAAACTTCGCCTAATGTACTGTAAAGGAAATGAATGGGTGGGGTGAAAATAAGAATTTAAAGGAATCTTAAAAAATACTCAAAATACTGGTGTTAAACAATAAAAAACTTTGAGAAAAAAACACATAAAATATTACTTATGACATGTTATGATCGTTTTGACCAAAAATTCAAGACCGAAAGAATTTTTGGTCGAAACGATCGTAACATGTTATAAGTAACATTGTATGTGTTTTTTCACAAAGTGTTTTTTATTTTAATTTAAAAGCATGTTTTCACACAAGGTGAAACTGGACTCGCACGTTGCCACCGAGACTCAAGGCCAGATCGCTGACCGGTGGGCAGCCCGTGACGTCATCACTAGATGGCGGATTGAGAAGGAGGCGAAAATTCCTCCGCACCAGTTTTTCGTCTCTCCCCCCCCCCCTGGTCAACGACGAGCTTCGCCGTTGCTTGTTCTTGAAAAGGAATTAACTAATGATTATATTGTATTATAAATTAAGCTATTCAACAAACAAATTAAAAGTCTTTGGCTGAAATTGAATAGTCACTGGATTTTATCTGAAATAAGTTTTTGTAGATTCTAGGCAGAGTTGAAACTCATTTAAGTTGAGTTGCACAGTAGAAATCTTTGGTTTTGAATATGCGTTTAAATAAGAAAGACAAATTAGGTACCTTTTTTCTGTAGTTTATTGAAACAAGATGATTATGGTAGGTTTACACAGTGCACATGGTGAAGACACAATACTTAAGCAACATCCGATTAGTGGCACAAATAAAAATAAGCTTTCTCGAAGATAAGTCGCCAGCGGCGATCTTATTCTGATTCACAAAACACATCACATCATATTGAATCATCTAGGTACCGCAGCACGGATCCCTGATCCGGCTCTACTTGAATCACGTCGGTTGATTACACACACAACATGGCAGATCGAGAACACTCTCTGACTGACCGAAAGGTTAACTTGTGATGCCCTTTTTATACCTGCCAGTTAGTGCGGGACTACGATGGATATTTGCATAGGGGAAAAAAAGAGTTCTTATTTTATGCAAATTAGGAACAGCGCCATCTATCGGCGAGAAATGTAAACTTTTTATTACGGCGTTAAAGACATGACGATGTTTACACCGCCATTTTCAAATGCTAACGAACTTACGTTTTCACTTAGAAAACATTTAAAGGATTTTACAAAAGTTTCGTTTTTTTCACTTTAGCAAATTTAGAGATAAAATGTCATGGAAATAAAAGGTAAGTAAAGAAATAGCGTTTTTTTTTTTTTTTTCTAACAGTTCTATCGTCAGATCGGCGTGGATCGCTGCACGTGGTTAGCGTTTTTATGGCTCTTTTGCTTCAAAACTAAAAGGTAAGTACGTTTTTTAAATAATTTGTCATTAATATTGCTTATATGTAATGCATGATTAGTCATATATTGTTAAATATCGTTACAATCTTGGTGATTAAGCTTTATAGGCAATTGGATGTCTTATTTTCACGTGTATGTAATTGTAATGTTGGATAGCATTAAACATAACTGTTATTAATATATGTATCAGGGGCGTAGCCAAGGGGGGGGTTAGGGGGTCATAACCCCCCCATGAGGAATTTTTTGCCATACAAAATGTGTATTCTTCACTACATTGTCACACCCACGTATACATATATATGAGTTGTAGTAGTCGTAACCCCCCCCATGAAAAATTTCTGGCTGCGTCCCTGTATGTATACATCATTGAATCAATTTTACAGTACTTTACAATAATTTTCAGAACATGCCCAACAAGTGCTGTGTGCCACACTGTCGTGGAAATTACGATGAGAAAAATAAAGTTGCTGTATTCATGTTTCCAAAAGAGGACAATTTGAAAAAAGTTTGGCTGCAACGAATTTCTAGGGAAAACTTTGACCCTACAAGGAATTCTAGGGTAAGTTGATTTAATGTTCTCATTTCTCATAATTGAAATCACATAGTTATGTTTCTTTACTAGAAATCCTGTTACAGGTAATTTATTAAAATTGAGGCCCATTTGCACTTTTCTAAAACTAATAATTTGATAGTTAATGTTGTTGATATTTAATTTTCTAATGATACTAATCGGAAAATATTTCATAGATTCAATCTTTTGAAATATATGATATTTATACTTTTGTTTAATATTTATAAAGTTTGAAGTTAAATTGTTATTGATTTTTATATATGATGAGAGTACACGCTTTTTTTTTTTTTATTATTTTTTTTTTAAAGGTATGTGAACGTCATTTTGCCCCATCTTGCTTTGAAACACATGCTGAAGCTTTTGATGAAAAACATGGAAAACTTATATCAGCGAAGCTGGAGAGAAAGCGCCTCAAACAAGATGCTGTGCCAACTATTTTTCCTGATTATCCCAAGTACTTCTCAGATTCTATGCCGAGAAGAGAATGTCCGGATAGAAAAAGAAACCGTGCTGAGGAAAAGAACATCCAGATAGCTATTGCTCAAAGTTTAGAAACAAAAAAGACTTATGATAAAGAAAGAGACTTTACTAATATCGAAGAACTTGGTCTTTGTTTATTGAAATTTCAGCCATCTGCATTTTGGGATGTTATTAAAAAAAATAATAACATCATTTTTTTAAATCTTCAGACAGAGTTAAATAATGTCTCACTAAATTATTCAGTTGTAATCAATGAAAGTCTGCAGCTTGGATTATCCTATAAAGGTGAGGTTGTAAATAGTTTTTCTTCTTATAAATTTCCTATTACTGTAAAAAATATAAATGATGTAATGAGTATTTTAGAAGCTATTGAAATGAATGATAAAATCCCTTCTAAAGAAAAGCCTAACCTTGATATTGTATTATCCTTAATTAGTAACTTGTCTGAAATAGTTGATGATGATAAAAGAATCGCCTTAAATTTTCTAAAAGAACAAATTTCTCTCGTGTTTACTCAGCCTGAAAAATATAGATATTCTCCCGAAACGTTAATTTTTGCATGTATGTTTTATTTAATATCTCCAATGGCCTATAAATTTATTCATCAGTCGAGTGAACTAATATTGCCTCATCCATCTACTATACAGAGAGTAACTGCAAAATTTAATGTAAACCGATTAGATGAATTAAAAGACAATTTTTTAGGGTATGCAAAACAAAGGGTAAAAACTCTTGAACAACAAGAATTATATGTATCCCTCATGATTGACGAAATTCATTTAAAAGCCTGTTTTGATTTTAAGGGGGGTGCTATTGTTGGGTTTGCACATCATAGTGTAGAGTCTGCAAATAGTGCTCATGTGTTCATGCTGCAAAGTTTGTTTTCTAAATTTAAAGATGTTGTATATATTTTACCTGTTAAAAAAATTACAGCAGATATATTGTTTGAAATAGTGAAAAAAATTATTATAAAGTTAGAAGAATTCGGTTTTAAAGTAATAGTCATTGTTACTGATAATAATAGCATAAATAGAAAATGTGTTGCACATTTTAATAATCCTTCTGAAAATTATGTTTATTCCCATCCCGACAATTTACAAAGACCATTATTTTATTGTGTAGACCCAGTCCATATAATTAAAAGCGTTAGAAATAATTGGGTGAAAAAAAGAAATAAAGAACAGGCCATGTGTTATCCAAGTTTTGATGCAACGTCTAATAAAATTATTACTGCATCCCTTTTATCAGTTAAAAAACTGTATGAAATTGAATCTGGAAATATTTTAAAGTATGGTTATACTTTATCCCAAAAAGCATTGTGGCCCACTAGTTTAGAAAAGCAAAACGTGAATCTTGCACTCCAATTGTTTAATCCAATTGTAAGCAAAAGTTTGATAAGTGTTGGTGAAACAAATAATATACTAAATTATTCAGGAACATCTGCGTATGTTGAACTGTTTCACAAATGGTTCTCGATTATGAATGTAAAATCACCACATAAAGGATCACGTTTGAAAAATGAATTTTGTAAACCATTGACCTATAGTGAAACTGATGATAAGTTAATATTTCTATGTAAATTTTTGGATTGGCTAGAAAATTGGGGGAAATTAAATCATGACACTGGTAAGCTCACCAGGGAAACACATTCTGCTCTTTTAATTACCACAAATTGTACAACACAACTGACGCAGTATTGTACATCAGAACTTGGAATGTCTTATTTATTACCTGGAAAAATACAGACGGATGAATTGGAAGCAAGATTTAGCTTATATCGGAGAATGGCTGGCACCCATTATCACATTTCAATGCGACAAATCTTAGATGTAGAAAAAAAAATAAGAACATGCAAAGTTTTAAAATTAAACCTTGAATCTAAATCTAAAGGATCATTTTATGTAGACGAATTTATCTGTGATAGTGAGAATGTAGATATGGCTGAAAATAATCCCATTTCTTTAAGTGATCCCTTTTCATCTGTATTTGTAACTGATGATGATATTGACCAAGAAAAAAACCAATTTCCTATTATAACATTTTTAGCTGGGTACTGTACCCATTCAGTATTGCATTTAAATATAAAATGTGATACTTGTCAAAATAATTTAGCAATTGATAGGACATTAGCTTTTGAACCAAATTACAAAATTATTTGTGATTTTGATAGAGGGGGTTTAAAATATCCAACTATAGATGTGGTAAATATTGTTGCGCACAATTATATTGTTATTAAAAAGCTAATTTCTGAATTAGAAACAGAATTCCTTAAAGTAACAAATCACAGACAGGTAGCTATTCAAATCACTTTAAATGTTCTATCTACAAAAGACATCTTTCTTATTGATTGTGAGAAACACTCTTGTAGCAAATTAATATCATTGATTGTCAGAGCAACAACTAATACATTGCTAAAAAATTATTGCAAAACAAAAAATGATAACATTACTAAGAAACAGAATAAAAGAAAACTAAATACTTTGACCAATAAATAAAATTCAATAATATGAATAACCATGCAACTTATGAACCATATCGCTGAAAACACAGTCATCAAATGTTTTTAATTTTGTTAATAAGAAAGTATTCATAAGCATTTTCAGTATTTATTTATTGTTACCAAAGACTCCTAATATTTATTATTATTGCTATTTAATATATTCATTTTGATATAAAAAATATTTTTTTAATTATTCACCCAATCTAGATAGAGTGAAAAAATTAAATTTATTTTACATGGTTGCAATATTATTTATGAACATTTAAGTATATTTAATATTTCAGCATTACAACACTTATTCTAATTTATAAAGGGATGATATTTATGCGTTTTATACACATAATATATTTGATACACTTACTTGATGAACACCTAAACTATGATTCTAAAAATCTACAGTTTTTAAATAAATAATCTGGTGTCTATAATTAAAGGCTTGAAAAGAAAAGTTTTAATACAAATAAGGATAGTAGTTATTGATTATTTTAAACTATGAAAATAGATTTAAAACAAAAACAGATGTAAGTATATATATATATATATATTAACTCATGCACTGTTCTAATATAAAACTTGTGTAGTTTGCCCAAAATATTCAAAGCAAAGTTATGTTGAATGATTTTAAATGTACAGGGGTCATTTTTTACTTATAAAATCGTGTGTAAAAACAATTCTTATTCTAAGCCTGCAAAAAAGAAAAGAAATCATAAAATAAAATGCACTGTATTGCTTATGTAGGAATTATTCAGTTTAAATGTATTGGAAACTTCAAGATTTTTAATATATATATATTATATAATCAATTCAGAATTGATTGTGAATCTTTATTTTTTGATATTATATGCTCAAAAAAATATTAATGGTAAAAACCTTATTTTGGCTATATTTGTTTATTTATTTAATGTAAAACTTTGCATCAATAAAGAGTTTTGGTTGTGATGAATCATTTGTCTTAATTTCAGTAATTTTTTGCTTGAATTTTAGTCATTGACACACACATACTTGATATTGGAAGACTCCAAAAAAAGAAATGCTGAAATAATCCTTTTAGCATCTTTACTAAAAAATCAATAGCAAAAAAAAAAAAAAAAAAAAAAATACAATAATAATTTAAATGTATATAGCGTTATCAAAACAGTATCTCAGTTGAGATTCATTTGATGTATTAAAAAGTGGTTTTATTATAATTATGAAAAACACATTACAAAAAAAAATTTTTTTTTCCTTGATAAAGTGAATTCTTTTATATTATTACTTTTCTAGTTCTATATATATTTATAGCTCCATAAGATATTTTTGCTATGTTATTTGTTCTTGTCTGTACCTCTCTGCGAGAAAGTATTTTTTCTATCAAAAGTGCTTTAAAGTAGCAACACTTAAATTTGAAAAAGAAATTTTTTTAAACTGTTTTTTTTTTCCTCATAAGTATTAATAGATGTAAAAAGTAATTCAACCAGTTCGGACGGAAAGGCTAAAACCATACTGGTTAAAGATAACAAATCAACTGATTGAATCCACCTATCATGTAAAGAAAAAGAGAAAAAAAAAAGATTGAAATTGCAATCTTGCATTATTTTCTTGGAGCGAGTTCATCGCCGCCTTCTGCCTGTGACGTCACAAACCAGCGATCTGGCCTTGAGTCTTGGTGGCAACGACTCACAGCGATCAATCCTGTTTCAGCGCTTTATGTGTGAAATGAGTTTAGTACTACATGCATCAATGCTGAATGTACTTATCATAACCAAAACGTTCAAAAAGAGTCAACCGAGTAGAAAGTATGAAATCTGGAAGTCAGACTCCAAATTAATGATTATGAACATAAATTTAGTTAAGATGTTAATAATTATTTATATTGAAGTGTTTAATTATAGTACAAATAACATATCCTTGCACGAAGGAAAAAAATTACAGTAAAAGCTGAATATCATCAGGGCCGCCACTACCAGTAACAGAGCCCAGCACGAAATTTGAAGTTTCTATTTATAAATAAAGTAAAAACTGAATGATTCATTGCATCTGGGACCAGGCGATTTTACTGTACTGTGCAGGGCCGGCTGTAAGGTAATTAGCTCCCTAGGCAAGCTAATTCTCGGTGCCCTTTTTGAATTAACTTGTTTATATCAAGCCCTTATTTATAAACTATTGTTTATAAGAACCAGGATTTAACGAGAAAGTCGGAAATACTTGGCTGGTACAATGTTAAGTCTTTGAGAATATCACTCACTTTTAACAAGCCTGGTTGTTATAGAGAAATATTTTCGTAATTTATAAAAGACAGCGAAGAATATGAAGAAGCTACAAAGGGGGACTCAACTGACCATGTGCAGGTGGGAAAATCCAACCTTGGGTAAAACTTTTTTTTTTAAATAAAAAAACAGTTCTCTCACCTAAGATCGTGCTTTGAAAGTGCCCTCTAAACACATTGTGCCCTGGGCAGCTGCCAGAGTTGCCGGTATTTTGAGCCGGCAGTGGCACAGTGGACAATTTATAGCTTTCATATTTGGGAGGAAGGAGGTGCAACCCTCTCATAAACTTGTTGAGTGATGGAATTAAAGATATTCTTCAGGAACTTTTTTGTTGTGATATGAATTTTCAGAGTTAAAATATATTGAGATAAAAAGTTTTCACTGAATTCATTGGAAAAGTTTTACGGGCTTATGGAGCCCCAAAAATGCCGAGCCTAGGTACTGGTGGACAAGTATCATCCCCCCAAGTCACCAAACTTCTGGCCTGACAGTTGGATCTTCGATAGCTGAACTTGTATAAAGAAAAAAGAATGTTAGCCAAGAAAGGTCGGGAGAAGACTTGAAATGTTTCCGAGTACTGAAAAATAACTACACTGCGGTGTTTACTATGTTACAGGATGTATTACTGAAAAAATAAAATACACCAATTCTTAGTGCTTAAACACTTTTACTGCTCTAGACAGAAGATTTATTTAAAAACTAATTGTGTATAATCAAAAGTGAAAGTATTTTCTCTCTCATTCTTGTTTTTTCTCCTTCTTCTGGTAATCGCATTCGGCCCAGCTATTAACTAGTGTTTCTGTAATATAAAGTTCCTTGTATTAATAAATGCACTTATACTGAGTTTTGAGAATTTTTTTTAAACATACTGTCAGAATTTATGTGGGAACATGGCCTCTGAGTGCGGAAATATTGATAGTGTATGATTGTTGATAATTTCTGTGGTTTTCATTTTTCTGGTTCTAACTTTGGACACCTGTGAGCCAAGATACACATTAATGATTTACTAGATCTTTGCGGTCAGGACACAAAACACTTTTTTTAAGAATGAGGAGAAATTAAGTTTTCTAAAATCAAATGTCACGACCGTAGTCAAATAATGTAGATGCACACACGCACACTGAGCACGGATACATTCAAAGGTCTTGCAGATAGTTTTCAGGTAATTCCAAGTTTCTTTTTTTTTAATGGTTAGTTACCTAAAAGAAATATCTTTTTTAAGTCAATATAGCCCAAGCAGGTTGCACAGATGTGTGTGCATATGCATATACACGTGTTAATATACGCACTATGCATTTAGTTATCACAAACTAATGACTTTGCAGATAATCTTGTATGATATAGTCTTATCTGACTATGGTCACGACAGAATTTGTTTAAGAAGTTATCAGATTTTCGTGAGAGAGGTGCTTATGGAGAAAACTTTGAACACCAGGAGATTTCTTATTGTGAAACTATATTTGTATATTTTTATTTAATTAAAGAATAATCGATATCCTTTCTTTTAATCATTTAATCGTGCAATCTGATTAAGTGCATTAAACTTCAATGTACCTGGAGAGGTGAAAAATTTGCTCTCCACAGCTTTCATGGTACCAGAAGTAAAAGTTCTATATGGACCTAACGCATTTCATAGTTTGTCCCAAGTTCTACTAAATATTACTTTTAAAATTTGTTTCCAACTTTTCAAAACTTCTTCCCAATTCTGAGACTTTCCTCTTTACTTTTTTTTTTTTTTTTTTTTTTTTTTTTTTTTTGGGGGGGGGGGGGGGGAGGCGACAAAAATGTAAAACTCTTAGTATTGGCACAGTTTGGCACAAAATTATAAGCTTTTGCAATTTTGTAGCAGGATGACGCTTAATGTGGAAATTAGTGCAGATTTTTTATCGCTGCGAACAGTGTGGTGCAGGTTCACCAAAAAGCAGATGCTTTTGGGCGAGTCTCGTATGACCTATCCGTACACGAGTCAAAATCGCACCAAACTTGCGACACGGATAAGATGATCAATGAGTGATAGATGATTGTATAGTATGCAGTTTGTCAATTTCAGTATTGCATTTATTGATCCAATTGTCTTTAATTAAGGTAGAGATGCCGAGTTTGATGTCCTTGAAAGGTATGTCGCCGGTGTAGGACATCAAAGCTTGCCTAGCAGCCACATCTGCTCTTTCATTACCTTGAATTCCTGCATGACTAGGTACCCAACATTATAGGATTCTGAAACCACGATCAGGGAGTCGATAGTATTCACGTAGGACTTTGTCCACATAGCTATGCTTGACTGAGCCTGATTTAAGGCAATCCAGCACACTTAATGAGTCTGTATAAATGATAACATTTTTTTCTTCTGATTTCTGATACATACAAGAAGCTTTCATAGATAGCTAAAAATTCTGCACTGAAGAAGGAGCAGAAGGAGAGGAACTTAACCAAGAGTGCAAGTACCACTGATGTACACAAAGCCTAGATTTTGAGCCGTCCATGTAAAGTTCTTGATAGCTATGGTAATGGTATTTGTGGCTATAAAAGAACTATCGATAATTTTGAGGGTTGGTGCTTTCTTTTGCGAAGCCTCTGAAAGCCTGCAAAAACTAAATGTGCAAGGTATTCCAGGGTGGAGTTTCAAAAGGAGAGCAGGGAGAAACAACAGTGTTCGATAATGTGGTACCGGCAAGGAATTTTTGATGTAGGATCCTTTTTTGTTTGTCTAATAATCAAAGGAATAAAATATTGATTTAGCCTGGAAGGGCTGAAGACTGGTGAGTTGACTTCAATGCTCATATAAATAAACAAATGGAATCTTTGTTTCTGAAATAATAGTAATAATACAAACATACACAGATTTACAATTTCAGTATTTAAAGATAGCTTTTCTATGCAATTGGATAACAAGTAATTTATCAAGCTTTAATTATCAGCTTTATTATTAGCTTTATTATCATAATTATTAGCTTTAATTATCATCGTAAGAAGACACTTGTATCCATTTTCTTATTCAAGCATTTTCTATCATTTTGCATTTTTTTTCTAATTTTTAAAGAAGCTTGTTCCTTTATTTTTCTGATCAAGTACAAATACTTTAAATTTTAAAATTAATCCACAAATGCGACATTTTGTTTTAAAATATAATATAATATATTTTTCATAAAGTAAATATTAAATTGATTGAAGATCTGAAGACTAAGTGGGTAAGTAACAGTGGTGACAGAAACAGACTCTCAGCTGTTGGGTCTTTGTAACAATGCGAGCTAAAATTTTAATAAGCCCAAGCTATTTTAATCCTTTTTCTACTTTGTCACCCCACTTCCAGCATACATTGCACTAATTTCTTGCCGATCATTAGAAATTATTGTCTGTTGATCTACATATTTGCCTGTTTTCAAAGGTTCAAAACTGATAATAATGATAATGAACAAGCTGTATTGTATAGGCTTTGCATTTAGGAAATTTATATGCTTAAAACTTTCATTTTAAACAAAGAAAAAAAAATAAACATTTAAAAAAATTAGGCTTTAAGTATAATGTAACAGAATATTTTAAATATTATGTTACAAATTATGAATAACACTTTTTCTTAGTAGATAAGGTAGATGAGGGAAGGGTGCTTAGAAATTTTGTCCGATTAATATAGTTCACTTTTTATTTTTATATATTCAAGTAACAATTACATAATAATTTAACTGTGATTGAAAACTCAAATATATTCAGAGATTTATTATATTCTTTTCTCACCCTGCTGACCTATATGTTAACATTTCCTTATTGAAAAATTAAAAGAATTTGCTTTATAGGATTTCAAATATACTTTCAAAGTCTGAGTGCTTTCACTGAATTCCTTTTCTTAAGAACCATGATAAAGTTGGAGACGGCAAACAGTAGGCGGATTTACTTTACTTTATCTTGTATGTTCAAAAAACAAAGATTTTATATTGGACAAGTGAAAAAGAATAATAGAGGAATAGGTTGTATGCATAAAAAGTGGAATTACCTAAGGCATGTTCTTGGCCTTCTGACCGTGAGAAATACTGATAACAGCTCAAGCTTGGAGATTAGCTAATGATGAAGGCTTTCAGAAAATAAAAGAACTGCTATTGCACTTAGATAGAAATAAGTCTCAAATAACTCCGACAGGCTCTCAACAGATAGAGATTACTTTTGAGTTTCAGGTGTGTGAAAATTTACAATGGAAAAATACAGTCTGGTTTAGATAATAACTTTTAATTTTGATCTTTTATTCCCTTTTCTGTGAAGATGTCAAGTCGTAGCAAAGGACTCAATCCTGATGAATACAGAAGCTATTGTGCTGATATTGAAGATTTTGATGAATTAGATTCAAATGTGAATTTGAAATAGGATGAAAACATCAAACTGAGATCGATCTGCAGATAATACAAAAAATGTTTGGAATGTTCCAGAATTACACAATAAATAAGCAATTTTTAAATTTATGGGAAATAACAATTCAAGGAAGTGCTACTTCTGCTATCTCTAAAAAAGACTTTTTTGAATATGTGTTTCCCGAGCCAGTTATGTTAAAATAGTTGAAGAAACGAACTAATATGCTCAGTGAATTTTAGGCTCAAAATCTACCCCAACAGCATCAAAAAACACACTCTTGACTGAAGTGAAATGAATGCAAAAGAAATGAAAATGTTCCTGGCTTTGATCCTTTTAATGGGCCATATAGAAAAATAACTATATAGGAATACTGGACCATAGATAAAATGTTAGAAACACCATATTTTTAAACTGTAATGTCCAGAGATCAATTTTTTACTTTACTTTGTTTTCTGCATTTCGAAGAAAATGATAAACCACCAGATAAGAGTTAGGCAGATTGCGACAGTCTGTGGAATTAAGATTCATTTTTGATGAACTAAATAGTTATTATAAAACTGTTTACGTGTCATTGAGAGTTGACCGTAATGAGTACATGTTCGTTTAAAGGCCAAGTCTTCTGGATCCGTGCCAAAAAAGAAATCGATTTGGAATGAAAGTTAACAAAATTGTTGAAAAACGGATTCACGACTACATGAGTGTGTAGCTTTTATAACAGAAACATACTGAGAAAGATAAAGCCTGCTTCACACTTGACTTACGAATTTGAAATGAAGTCTCATAATAACTGAAAAGGCACAAATGAATATGAACAGATTTTTCTTCGCTTCATATTTTAGAAATCAACAAGATTTCAAAATTAATAGTTGTGAAACGTAGAGGTATGCGCCGCCGTGCCATGCCGCTGAGGTCTAGGCCAGCAAAAAATGCCTATTGCAAACTTCGGCATCAAAACTTTTAAAAAAATTGCACCTAATCTATCTGTTATTTTATGGATCTTCTTAACCTTTACAGCATGTTCCAATTGGAACATCAATATTAAAGAAAAAAAGAAAAAATTAGCAGGCTCGTTAAAAGATGGCTGGAATTTTTGAAACACAAGTTGCATTTCATCATTTGTGGGAACTGGTAGAAATCTTAAAATAGGCATTTCATAAATTTTTACAGACCTATCTGGACACAGACACCCGCTCCTCTTCAAACTTGATTCATACCTTTATTGAAATTAAAAAATTAATCTTTCATTAATTCTTAATATTTCACTTATCATTTAAACTACCCATCACTATTCCGTTTTTGAAACCAATGTAAAAGTTTGTCAGAAGTCATTAGTGAGAAATGACAATGTTCCAGTTGCGAACACAGTGAAAACTCAATCAAAAACTATGATTTTGGCGCTATACGTAAAACTAGTCATTAAATCAAGGGAATAAAAGAATCAAACAATTTGCTTAACAAGATATTCTTGGACATCTCTTAAAACCAAACCATGAGTTACAACCAATTATTTAACAATTGAGTTTGAGATGATTTCGACTCTTTTGGTGTACAGCAAATTAGATAAAGATCACACTAGAAAAGATTTAGCAGAGGAACTTTAAAGAATAGTGTAAGATTGGAAGATAAGTGAAAAAATTCTAATAACAATATCAGACAATGCAAACAACATTAAAGCTGCATTCACAACGTAATTGTGCTGGAAAAGTTTCTCTTGTGTTTTGCCCATACAATAAATTTATTTTAATATGGGTTAAAGGATTTGGAAGCTTCGATTTGCTTGCATACTATTCGAGAAATAGTTTCCACTTAAAAAGAAGTTATAACGCAGCTATCAAATTACTTAATTACCATAAAAATGAAGTTAAATGACCCTTTAAAACATCTGACGTTGTCACTAGTGGAACTCCTTTCTATTTTACTGAATTGGAAGAAGCAATCAGAAGAACTTTGCTCTAATCAACAAAGAAATCCTCGCTGTGACAATCGATGAGTGTGTTAGTTGGTTGGTGTTTATTGGCACATTCCAAAAGGACATGCTGCACCAGACAAGAAGTTAAGATCATATCATGATGTTTCAGATTAAAGGTACCACTAAATCTAGTAAAAGCTAATGTAAGACTAAAAAGTAAAAAGTAAAATTCGAAAAGTGTAAAGCAGATAAATAGTGAACAAAGACATCTGGATGGGGGCCCATCCAGATACAATTCAGACAGTGCAGACACTTCACACTGAGAAAAGAATGTTAGCCGTGAGGAATAAAAACAAGTGATGGTGAGGGGTTTCGCCAAAGGTCGTCAAGTCTGGTGGAAACATTAAAATAATTAGTTAAAGGTTTTAAAAGCAGAGCAAGATGTTAAAAGAGATGTAAGTAAGATGAGATGACAATGAGCATTCTGGAGCAGGTTCACCCAATAGAAGGTACTGATGGGTAAGTCTTGTATGCCAATGCGAAGACGAGTCAGAAAAACATCGTGCTTGCGGTACGGTTGATGGACCAGTGGGTAAGGGACGCCGATAGAGTGAGTTTGATTATGGCTTCACACATCCAATTATTCAAGTGCCTTTTGTTAGCGAAGAGATGCCAGATTCTTATATCAGTATAAGTAGATCGCAATATATCGGACAAGATAGAATGCCTGCCAAAAAATCAGCTTTCGTTTCCAAGAATCCCAGTAGGCTAGGTACCAGCAGTATAGGATGTGTATCACGGTTCATGAGTCTCATGCTGAATGCGTAGGACTCTTAAAATATAAGTATGAGTGAGGGCGCGAATTTAGATTCTCTAGTCCACTTGATGAGTCAAGTAGATGATGAAATGTTTGTATTTTTCTCAAGATGTAAGAAGGCTTTCATAAATAGCTACGTAAATATGAGCAAACGCAGGTCGGTGTAGTTGTACGATGATTTCGATGTACATAAGCAAAGCCAACGTGATTAAGAATTTTGTGCCGTCAGTATATGTTCGTCGAAGTTCTATATTTGCTTTATGGTCTAAATTAAACTGTTGTATATTATGGGTCAGTGTTTGTTTTGTGAAGCCTTCGAATGTTGTAGGTAGGACATCTGTAATTAGTCCAAGGTGGACTTCATGAAAGAACAAGTAGACACATTACATCCTCAATTGGGTAACCGACTACACGCCTACGGATTCTAAGTCCGAGGGGGAGTGCAGGAAGGTGCGATTATCATAAATGTCCATTGGGTGTTATTAGAGAATCCTTTAAGGGATGTGAAGAATGAGAAGGATGCATAATAGGTATTTAATGATAATTTATGACGTATGAGAGTGAGAGATGGTTCATGCAGGTGACCAAGGCTATGTACAGGCGCTCTCCAGAGCATATGCGTAGTGCAGTATATGCACAGTGTCAAGTTTTTTTAGTGAAGATTTAAGAAGCCGATCCATAACGCAGCTTGCATAATTCTTAATATTGGATCGGACTGACGGCACGGTAGAACGCAGCGCGCATCAACTGTCTGCCCCCAGTGGTATTGGTTAAAACCTTAAAATGTTAAAGTTTTGTCACGCATTTATTGCGGATGTCTGAGATATTGTTAGCAAATGTAAGTTTCTTGTCAAATGTTTAAACCTAAGTTTGATAGAATCCTGACAGCAATATTAGTATGTCCAGATAAAGTCCGGATCCGGTGGATCTCGCGTTCCGCAAATATAGCGTACAAACTGTAGTCTGATATTTTAAAGCCATTTCGGGCACAAAACTTTAAGATGCGGTTGATGGCATTCTGGAGATGGCGTTCTATCAGGCACATGTCCTTCCTGACAGGAGATTGCAGTCATCTGGACATAGACATCGTAGGACAGTTGTTCGGATGTGTAATTCTTATTGAGAAGAGGGTGACATAAGCACGGAGCCTGTGGAACACCCTCCTCTTAACAAATGAGTTTGAGCATAGCCATTAATCGGACTCGGAAATTTGGTGTGACAGCAAATTTTTGATAAAGTGATCATTGCCTCGAAGTCCATATTATGAGATCCAAGAGGATACCGTACCTCACGTATCGTCGTAGCCTTTGCAAGATCCACAAGAGACAGAGACTAAGTGGTTTCTCCGTAAGAAGCAATATCAGACATTTGGGTCTCTAATTTCAACATGTTATCTATGGAGGACTGCTACCCTTCCGGAAGCAACTCTGGAAGGTAGATATGGTTCCTGTTTCTAAAATGTAACAAGACGGGTGGGCGTAGCCTGGGGGGGGGATATCGGGATATATCCCCCGCCCCTCCAATAAATTTTTTGAGTTAGTGATGAAGCTCATCGAGTTAGATTTGAAGCTTCCCGAATAATTTCCAGCGCTATCCCCCCCCGAAAAATTTTCCTAGCTACGCGCCTGAAGACGGGTATTGATAGTTTTCTCCATAATTTACATAGGCAACAACTATAAGGGCTATGGGTCGGTAGTTTTTAGGGTTAGATGTATCTTTCCGGTTTAGGAAAGGGAATAACTATTGCAGTTCTCCAAGGGTGGAAAGTTGTTCGCTCCTATTCTATTGTACAATTTCAAAAGGTTGATAAAGATGCTGGGATAGGTGTTTCAGCATTCAGTAAGTAATACCATCGGACCTGGGATGTGTTGAGGACTGTTTTAAGTGTTTGGTGAGCTTCATGATGGTAAGTTGCTATTGTACTGAAGTGTGAGGGGTTTTGAATTTATTTTTTGTCGCTCTGCTTGTTGTTACAATGGACGAAATGAGTTGAGTAGGAGGTACTGCATGAGATGGAGAGAGAGATTCGGCAATATAGCAATTCTTTTGTATCGGATATAATGCGTTCATTTATGAAGACAGGACATAGACTGATTAGTATCAAATACATGGCTCTGTTAGTTTCTGTCAAAGGTACCTTACTAGAAGTAAGGCTGAGTAGGGAAGAAAGAGAGTCCCTCATGCGGTGCCATGTTAATTCTGCGTGCTGTCCGAGCGTTCCCAAGGGTTGAGCGGGAAAGGGGCGTGTCGAAACGTGTTTGGGGAGCGGATCTAAGACTGATGTCGAAGGGACTGATAAGACATTTTTTTTTCTGGCAAATAAGGGGACTTGCCATTTTTTTCAGATTGTGACATATTTTTCAGACAAGGGGATTTGTAATTTTTTCAGACTTAAACATATTTTCACTAAGGGGACTTGAAAAGAATTTGCAATTTGAACGCGCAACCTACAAAAGAATTCAAGGCTAATAATTGTTGGCTTAAACCATTAGGCCGGACGAATTGGTTATTGTTGTTATACTTTAGTTTTCACAATGAATTGGTCGAGTGAAGTCTGTAGGAGTGAGAACATGTATATTGTATGGTATAATTTTGAGGCTCATCTAAGGTTTTAACGGAAGCAGAAGTTTGCGGATGATTTGTTTTACACTAAGATGAAACGGTGGTTGGTATGGTTGGTTGACTTGTATGACAAGTCCAGAAGGACATTCTGCGCCAGACTATGTATAAAAGTAGGTACAGGCCTACAAGTAAAAAGAAGGCATAAACGTTAATGCGAAAAAGTGAAGATCTAAAATGTTAATGGCCAACTGCAAGGAGTAGACGTAGGTACAGTAAGTGAGACATCCGGATGGGGCTCCCCATCCAGATACGGTCAATAGCAGCATATGCATCACAGTGGGTAAGAGGATACCAATGTGCCGAAGAAGAAGAACAAGTTATGGTGTGTGGTTTCACCCCATTCAGTTCTCAATTAGGTGATTACAAGTAGCTCTTAAAATTGTTCAAAGCTGTGCAAGAAGTTAAACATGCAGAATGGTGAGATGAGTATGACATTGGGGGCACTCTGGGCAGTTCACCCAGTAGTAGGTGCCTATGGGTAAGCCTGGATGACCGATTCCAGACGGTCAAAATGACATCGTGTCTTCGGTTAGATGAGAGGGCCACAGGTAAGGTGGGTGTATATACGGAGCTTATTTGCTGTTGCACATTCCATTCACTGTCCAATTGGTCTCTGATTAGATTGAAATCCACGAATTTGATATCTTTGTAAGGCAAAGGGCCGGGATAAGGAAGAGTAGCATGTTTAGCGGATATCTGCTTCCTCATTGCCCCTAATCCCGATGTGGCTCTGAACCCGCAGTACAGAATACTAGCCTTTATTGTAATGTCATGTAATGTTAGACAGATGTATATGGAAAGCAGAATGGAGGTTTTCTAAACTCTTAAGGAATCTGATGAATTAAAGAAGTGTTTGTCGGAAGTAGAGATGAACCGGAGGCTTTATAACAGCTAGAAGTTCGGCTGTGAATATGGAGCAAAAGGTAGGGAGGGTGTAGCTGCATCGAAGAACGATTTCTATAGGCATAACCAATATGGCCTCGACTTTGAACCATCAGTTAAAGATTTTCATAGTTATAGTCCTTGGCTTCATGGTATGGAATAGTTCGTCGAATATTTGAGGATCTTCTGTTTTGTTTCGAAAGCCCTTGAATGGTTGTAAGTAAGTAATGTTTGGGGCATCCCAGGGAGGAGTTTCAAAGGAAGGAAATGAGACTTTAGTATCCTCAAGCAAGTACCGCTAGCTCGGATTTCTGAGTCAGGAAATGGGGGTGCAAGATGGGCGTTGATAAGTCGATGGAAATGCGTGGGCTGTGAAGATGAGAGTATCCGGAAAAATGTATAAGGGAATCTGATGGCGAGAGTGAACGAGCGATGCTCATGACAAATGGTGTACAGACTCGAATAGGTGAAGTTCTAAAAGCTCCAGACACATCTACGTAGTGCGGTATGATGCACCAGTGTCTAGTCTTTTAAAATTGAGGTGCCGCAGACCATAAGTGCTGCAGGATAGTCCATTTTGGACCGAATAACTTCGATGAATAGTAACTCGCGCAGCGTTCGGCCCCCCACAAGGTATTGGAAAGCACCTTAAATATTAGAAATTCCTTCGATTTGCTGCGAAGATAAGAAATATGTTTAGCAAAGTGAGTTTTTTATCAACGTATATCCTAAAACGTGGCAGAATCATGGACTTCATTTTTGTTGCTAAGGAAAGCTCTGGATCTAATGCATACACGCTTCCTGAAAAGCTATGTACATCAGATGTTAACCATTTATGCTACACGACTTAAGGATACGGTTGATGGCAGTCTGAGTTGGTTCACAAGGCATATCCTTGCCCTACGGATGCTTGGAGTTCATCACGTTAAGCTTCGATCTACGGTCGTAGGGAGCTGATCAGTATATCATTAATTAAGGAGAGAGATGACGCTAAGGACAGAACCTTGGGTACATCCCTCTTTGCACAAAGTGACTAGACAGGGTACTTATTTATCCGTCCTTAAAATTACGGAGTGAAGGAATTCTGTATAAAAAGCGGTAGGTTGCCACGAAAACCTAGTTATGGAGGTCTCTGAGGATACCGTATCTCCAGTTGATCGTACGCTATTTCTATATCAAAAAGATAGTAACTAAATGGTTTCTTTTCAGAAGGCATGGCTAATATGGATCTAAATTATGATATGACAATAGTGGACCTGCCTTTAGGAAGCCACTCTGAAAAGTGATAGAATTTGGACATAATATAACTAGACGAGCATTAACCATTTTGTTCCATCAGTTTGCCAAGGCAACTTGTAAGGCTATGGGGCGGTGGAATTATTGGGATCAATGTATCTTTTCCAGGTTAGGAAAGGGGTGACCATAGCATTCCTAAGCAGAAGAAATGCATGCTCATTCCAGATTCTATTGTATATATGCAGAAATTAGTAAGCTGGTAGATAGGTGCTTTAACATTCATAGGTGATGGCATTCTGGACCAGGGAACTGTTTTTTCTAAGGATGCTTTAAGTATTTCAGCAGGTTCTTTGCATAGAAACATATATTGTAAGGTAAGCGGGAGGAGGTAACAGTTTAATTTATGTCGTTCTGACTGTGTTTATATGGAAGGAAGGTGTTCGAATAGGACGTGCTGCTGGATTGAAGCAGAGATTGAGCATTAGTGTCAGCGATCTCTTTTGTGTCAGACATGGTGTGGTCACTATGAACTGGTGGTTAATAGATCCCATGGTTCTTGAATTTTTCCCCATACTCCTTACTAGAAGTGGAAGAGGTGATGGTCGAGACTATTTAGTCATGATTCTTTTGTGCTGTGCCTTATTTCTGGCGTAGGCTCTCGATTTTATAAGAAGGATGTTTTCGTAGTAGGGTACCGACGAAAGATCCCCACGTTTATGATTGCTGTTTTTGGCTATGGAACATTCCTCATCCACCACGGTTTTTTGTTTTTGCGTAGCATTTGCTCCGTTTTGGAATTGCGCATCGCTGCTTAAATTATCGTATCAGTATTTTTTGACTAATCTCCAATTGTACCTTCAACATCTTCAGATGATATCACGGACAGTCAGTGAAGTTGGTCCAATTGCTTTCTTGTATATAATAGGATGTAAGGTTAATGGCTAGGGTTCTGAATTAAAGGTGAGAGATTATTGCAATGACGCTATGTGACCCATCGGAATTGTACCAGGGCATGCTGGAGGGAGAGCAGAGTGCAATATCTATGGCATGGAAGGATTTGTTGAAATGTGAAAGTAAGTGTTGTCGCAGGAGGCGTAAGCCAGGGGGGGGGATATCTGGGATTAGTTGTTCAATCTGTTGCCCTCTATTGTTAGTATCTTTACTGCCCCCCCCGGACTATGAGCTTTCATGTCCCGAGGAGTATGAAGTGAGAAGGAAGTTGCTGGACCAGGCTAGGCAGTGTTTGTCTAATTGTTTCCTTAGGTGGCCGTAAATATGCAGATTTGTGCCATGCTTGCGATGGATTCTAATGGCACAGCCTGCCCCGTCGAGTTGAGATGAGTATATGATAAGGATGCTGATTATTCTTAGGAGGGCGACTCCGCCGGAGGCCCTTCCCTAGCTCATAGTCCTTTCTCCGGATGGATAATTGTGAATTTGAGCTGCTTATTAGATCTGAGGAAGCTAGTAAGGGCTATGGGTCGGTAGTGATTTAGGGTTTTGATGTCGTTTTGTTCTGAAAACCGTGGCAGTTCCATGACAGCAACAATGCCATAACTGGTTAGTTAGGGGCATTTGCTGCTTCTTAGTTGTATCCCGCAGAGTATCTGGAGGTTTAGTTTTCTTCTTGATCCATTGATTCCTCATCACTGTATGTCGGATTCTGAGGGGGCTTGGTTTAAAATGGAGTCAGCATTTGTGGTTTGGAGGTACTTGTTTCATGCTAGATTTATTGTATTTTAGTTGTGGAAGCTGTTTTGCTGAGCAGTGTCTGCTTGAGTGGAGCATGGCTTGGTATCTGTGTCTTTGGAGGATCTGTCTGGGATATAGACAAGGTTTATTTGTTTGGGTGCTGTTTGTTTACTGATTGAGGTTGGTAAGGAAGGTCTTGTTGTGGATCGGTTGAGAGGCTAGTGATTTGGTAGAGTTTACTGCATGGATATGGCGAGCTTCTATTATTTTACGTGCTTCAGGTATGAAGTCTTTGTGTGCACGTATTGATGATTTCTTTGTCAAGGACCCACTTGGCATGATTTTGAAGATGAGGGATGGTCCTCTTTGCAATTACTCATTTAATGGGCACTGCAAGTGTCGCTGTATGCCGATGTACCGCAACGGCACATACAGGTTGGCCACACAGGAGGTTTTTGTATGGCGACCTTAGACATGGAAGCATAGGATGGATTTGATTGTATGTCAACAGGACAAATAGATAGCCGGCTTTGATATGGGACGGAATTGTGGTGGACTGAAAGTTAAGACTACTGTGTTTGGTGTTATCGTTGGCATATTGCGAGGACTAGAGATTCACGGACAGCCGACGCCTTCGTCTCTCAGTTTGCTAGTATTCGCTTCAGAGCATGGTGTAAATTCTGGTTCGGTGCGTCCGGTGGGTTTAGGATGATGGGGGACGTGGTGACAGGATTTGTGCCGAAGTCCTTGATTTGCATTATTTTTGAGCCGTGTCTATGGTTCGATACTTCTACCAGGAGTCTCCAGATCTTAATTTTTTGACTTTTTAACTTCACCTACATTGGATGCGATAATTGTGTATAAGAATGTGATATTCATGGAAGTTACTTCAACAATGTGAATGATGAAGAATCAGCATTTGTATAATAATTGCGAATCTTGTTTCTTGTTTATTAGAAAGCAGAACATTTTGTGTCAGATGGTGGATTGGGAAAGGAAAAGTTCGAAGCCTTGTTGGAAAAAAGTGTTTCGGAACCCGTCCGCACCCCACCACGGCGCCAACAAGGGATGCTTATACTTGCACATGCTACCGGTATCGCGCACAGTACATCCCTGTAAGCGCGTCCCTCCTAACGACGTGCCCAGCTGAAGAACGTTGCTTGATCAGTTGCAGTTACCATCATCCGATTGATCACAGGGAACGATGTGTACTCCCGTTTACCCAAGCCGTAGGAAAATGTAATGTGTGAGTTGATCCCGTCCCAATGGAACTGCCATTCAGATGATTTCCCTAGAACACCCCTCAATTACCAGGTTCCGATGTCCGGGACACGGGTCTCCACGTACGGCATACACGTGGTAGTATGTCCGTCATAGATGCTGACGGCACAGGGCGCTGCAGCTTCTGACGGGGGGCCTCACTCCTAGAGGATTCTACGCGAGGGAAGTAAGATAAAGCTAAGAGAGGGGAGGGTAAGGAAATAAGCGAGGATCGCTGGGCCCGGGATTGCGACCCCGTGAAAACCTAAAGAAGGTCTTCACCCTGAGGGGCTTAAATGAAACGGGAAACGTAACGTTTTCTCTGTGATGAATATGCGATTGAGGATTAATATAACGAATAATCATATTTTATGCTGACAATGAAGAAAGCGTATCACGACCCAGCTCACGAGGCGAGTTTTGGTGGTGTAAATGCCTTATACCGTGCTGCTCGAGGAAGAGTAAGCAAACCGCAGATTCGGAATTGGTTACAAGGGGTGGACGCATACACTCTTCACAGACCGGCGCACAGGAAATTCCCGACAAATCGAGTAATTGTTTATGCGAAAGACCATCAGTGGCAAGCGGATCTAGTGGATCTACAAATTTAAAACAGTATAATGATCAATACCGATACCTTCTGACATGTACAGACGTCCTATCAAAATATAGTTTTGTGGCCCCCCTTAAATCGAAGCGGGGAGAGGATATTGTGAATGCTTTCCGTTCCTTCTTTTCGGAGCGTAAACCTAAACTTTTACAGACGGATCAAGGTACCGAATTTAAAAATGCAAAGTTCCAATCTTTTTTAAAGCAACAAAACGTGCGATTTTTCACAACGTACAGTAATACAATGGCGTCCGTGGTAGAGAGGTTTAATCGTACTTTGAAAACAAAAATGTGGAAATATTTCACGAGTAAACGAACTTACCGCTATATAGACGTTTTGGACCAATTGGTGCACAGCTACAATCACACCTTTCACTCGAGTATTAAACGAGCGCCTGCAGAAGTGACAGAGTCTAATGAGCAGGATGTGTGGTTTACCCTATACGGTGATATGGAAAACATCCCAAAAAAGCCCTGCGTTTTTAAAATGGGGGATACAGTACGCGTATCCAAACATAAATTGACCTTTGAGAAAGGTTACGAAACCAACTGGTCGGAAGAACTGTTTACCGTGACGGAATGTGTGGCAAGAGACCCCCCAGTGTACCGGATCAAGGACTTGATGGGCGAACCTATTCTGGGAACGTTTTATGCTCAAGAACTTCAAAAAGTACACCCCAAGGAAAACTTTGATATAGGAAAAGTGTTAAAAAAGCGAACACGTCGAGGACGTGTAGAATACTTTGTGAAATTCAGAGGTTACCCCCAAAAATTTAATTTATGGATACCTACCGAAAATATATTCGCACTATAAATAGAGGAATCATAGTGCCGAAACGACATTTGTAAAGATGAATTTCTATCTAACACTACCGAGTGATAGCTCTATGAACTACTTTCCCGAGAATAAAATTTCTCATTTTATCACGCGTTTACCAACCCCCATTGAATTAAACGGCGAATGGGAGGTAGGTTTAGCGGAATTTATGTATCCGCATACCTGGTATAATGTGAATGCTCAAAATAATTTAATTGGATTTGATTTAGGCGATGGAAAAATAATAGGTAGACGCGTTACCCCCCGGATTTTATGACTCTGTTTACGAAATTTTAAACGCCATTCGCATTAAAGATATTGAAAATAAAATATTTTTTTAATATAACAACGTAGCAAAGCGCGTGCGCATTTCAGTGAAAAACAAGGCTAGAGTTTTTTTGTACCCTGGCTTATCTCAACTGTTGGGTTTTGATCCTTGTGAAATTGAATGTTTTGAAGAAAACACTGAAAAGACTTCGGAAAGCCAATATGTTGCAGACCCGTGTGCTCATTACAGGACATTGATGGTGTATTCGGATATAATAGAATCGCAGATCGTAGGCGATGTATTAGCACCGCTATTGCGTATTGTGAATGTGACCGGGAAGGACGGTGAAGTAATCAGTGCCCAGTTTGATCGCCCCCACTATATACCGCTCTCGAGAAAAAATTTTCAGACGATCGAAATCGTTATAAGGACCCACACTGGTGAATTAGTGCCATTTGAACGCGGGCGCTCGTACGTGAAACTTCATTTTAGGCAAAAATACCTCTCTTGAAAATGTATGTGCCTTATCAGTGTTGCCAAAAATCCTTTGAGGATTATTATACGCATCAGTCTGGCAATGGACTTAATTTTTATCAAGGAGCACCATTTCAAAAAGGATACGGATTTGGCGGTCTTTTTAGATCATTTTTTAGAGCAGCAGTACCGATGCTCAAGAGCGGTGCAAAGACTATTGGTAGACATTTATTTAACAGTGGAGTGGATATCCTGAATGATGTATCTAAGGGTGAGGACCTTAAAACAGCCGCAAGACGACGCATGAAAGAAGCAGGGAAGCAGCTCACCGACAAAGCAGCAGCTAAAGTGAAATCGATGATTGGATCTGGACGCAATAAAAAGAGGAAGCGACGTGTGAAAAACGTCAGTCGTAGACGAACCAAGAAGGTGAAAGGTCACGATATTTTTGCTTAATCATGTACGGTTTAATTCACAAGGACTCGGTAGCCTGCGCTAAATCCGAGTTGGACTTATTTGTGATGCCCCCTACTCAAACGGCTATCGAAAAAGGACAGTTTGTTGAATATCACCCTATTGCTAACATACAAAATGAAGGACCTGTAGAATTTAACATATCTGGAAGCGGAGAAGAATATTTAGACCTCTCTTCGTCTCACATCTACGTGAAAGTAAAAATTGTAAAGTCGGGTGGTGCCGACCTGGACGAAAAGGATGCCGTGGCCCCTGTTAATTTATTTTTACATGCCCTCTTTTCGCAAGTAGACGTTAGTTTGAATGAGCGAGTGATTTCGACATCGAGCAATACTTACCCGTACAGAGCCTACATCGAAACTTTAATGAATTATGGGGAAGATGCCAAGAAAAGCTTACTTTCCTGTTCCTGTTTTTACAAGGATACGAATCTGGCAACAGCCGATCCCACGGCTACGACCGATGCAAACGAAGGACTCAAGAAACGCTATCACCTAACTTCTAAGAGTAAAACTTTAGATATGATTGGCCAATTGCACTGCGATATTTTCCAGCAAAATAGACTTTTACTGAACATGGTGGATGTAAAGATAAAAATGACGCGCAGCAAGCCCAATTTTTGTTTGATGTCTGCTACAGCTAATGAATATAACGTGATATTAGAGCATGCATCATTGTTTATTAGAAAAGTGAAAGTGAGTCCCGGTGTTTCACTCGGACATGCAAAAGCTCTGGAGAAAACTTCAGCTAAATATCCCATTGATCGAGTTATGTGCAAGTTGTATTCTGTCTCTGCAGGCAGTTGGTCCTTTTTACAAGACAATGTGTTTCTGGGAGTCATGCCCAAACGTGTGATTGTGGGATGTCTGGATAATGCTGCAGTGAGCGGACAATATAACCTAAATCCGTTTTTGTTTGATGACTGTGACGTTACCTATTTAAGCATATTTGTAGACGGGAACCCCTTGCCCAGCAAAGCACTAGAGTTAAATTTTGAAAACGACAGTTACATACGTGCTTATCATCGTCTATTTTCGAGTTTTAATCAAGATAAGGGTATATTTTTAACCCAAGAAGAATTTGCACAAGGCCACACCCTCTATGCTTTCGACTTGACCGCGGATCTCTGTGATGGGCCTCATTTAAGCTTGCAACACCAAGGTAATCTACGATTAGAAATTAAATTTGCCAAAGCCTTGAACAAGACCATCTCCGTATTTATTTATGCCGAATTTGAAAACGTGATTGAAATTTCAAAATCGCGTCACGTCTTATGTGACTACCCCAATTGAGAAGAAGAATGAATACATTTCAGCTGCGACAAGTACTTTCTACGGATCCCTTTACAAAAAAGCACTTTTTGGATGTGTATGCGAGTGACGAGTTACCCGAAAAAATTTCAAAGTACCCTGCCTCTCTCGTGGTGAATGTTGATCGATATACTCAACAAGGAAGTCACTGGCTTGCTTTTTATTTACATTCGCCTATCCAGATTGAGTTCTTTGATTCTTACGGAAATGCACCGGAAACCTTTAAAGGACCTATTCTAGACTTTGCATCGAGATATCCCAATATAAACTTTAACCAACTCAAGTTACAAAGTGATGTTACAGCTGTTTGTGGGCAATACTGTACATATTATCTTTATTGTAAATCCAAAGGTCATACATTAAATCAAATTGTGTCTACTTTTGTACCAAAAAGTATATGTAATGACAAACTAGTGTATAATTTTGTCGCCAAACGATTTCATGTTTATGTGAACTTTTATCAATAAAAAAACTATTTAAACAGTACTCACCATGTGTCTGTCTTCATTCACAATGAATTTCCCAGCCTTGCAAACACTGTGTAATTTGGTTCTCAGCGGTGCCACGCAAAGTGGTAAAAGTTTTTGGACGAAACAATTACTCAGTTTCAAACGGGAAATGTTTTCACAAGTACCGGATAAAATAGTATGGTTCTATGGAATATATCAAAGCTTGTTCGATGAGATAGAGGGTGTAACTTTTGTAGAAGGGCTTCCATCTGATTATCGAGAATACATAGGAAATAATACATTATTTATAATAGATGATCTAATGCATGAATGCGGAAACAGTAAAAACATATGTCAACTTTTTACGAGAGCTTCGCATCATTTAAATATAAGTGTTATTTTTATAACACAAAACTTTTTTCACCAAGGTTCTCAAATGAGGGAGATAACCTTGAATGCACATTACCTTGTACTTTTTAAGAATCGTAAAGATATGTCTCAGATAACACATTTGGGAAGGCAATTGTTCCCTAGACATTTAAAATTTTTTCAAGAAGTCTACGAAGACGCGACTAAAAAACCCTATTCATACTTGTTTATTGATTTACACCCTCAAACTGATGAAAAAATGCGTTTGCGCACCAACATTTTACCCAATCAGATACAATATGTGTATCAGTTGAAAAATGTATAAATAGAAACATTCTGAAATTTTTATTTAGTTTGCAAGATGACACCATGCAAAAAGGATCTTAATCCCCTGCAACTTTTATAAATTTGTCCTATCAAATTACGAAAAAGTCTTTTAAAAAAGCTCCCAAACTCTTGTATCCGATTAATCTGCAACTGTAGTCTTAATTTATTAAAAGGAAACATTCCGCTTTCCCCTAAGCAAAAGACCTCTTTAAAAAAACACAAGAATACTCTACGAAAGCTTGCTACTAAATCCCCATTATATGTTAAACGTAAGCTGATTGTTCAAAAAGGGGGATTTTTAAATATTTTATTACCTGCTGCCCTGTCGGTACTTACAAGTCTCATATCCCGTTCATGATTCTGAATGGAGTTTGCAAAGAAGTATGCTCTCGTCCCAGAAGAGGTTTTGAACAGACATGTACCAACGGAACAGCAAATGAGTGAATTTGATAAAGAAATGATGAAAATATTGAATAGTCGTCAAAGTGAGCACGACAAAGTGAAACTATATTATGCCCTTTTAAGAAAAAAACTAAACATGGAAAACTATAATTCATCATTACCTGTACAACTTAATGTAGAAGCGGATTCATCATGGCGTGTACAACCAGCTGCTTCATCGCAACCGCAAGAAGAAATTATACAGCAAGAGAAAAAGCCCTATGACGACATTATTTTAAATTCTGTACCTGGTTCAATGAAAAGACAGGCAGCAACTCTATTGGAATTGTTAAAAAGAAATCCGAGTGTACTACACTGGGATCAAAATGGACAACTTATGTATAAAAATGAAAACATTCCCTCATCCAATGTGGCTGACCTGTTCAATATGATTTTCACCACACGAAGGAAAACGGACATTAGTGGCAGAGACATATTTTTAAAAGCAATGGAAGACCTGAATATTCCTAGACATTTTATAAAAAATCAACATGCTTTTATTAAAACGGAGCCTCCTGTAAAACGCAATCCACCTGTAAAATCACGTAGACTAGAAAATGTGAAACCTTCCAAGCGGAAGTCTTCAGAAAGTGTAAAGTGGGATTTTGAATAAAATATTTGATTATTTGTAAATTGTTTACCGTTTTTTCTTTTTTCCCACGTAAAGCATAGAAATAGTAATCAACTGTAAATAACTCATGTGTATACATTCTCTGATAATCCAACTACTGATACAATGTATTCTAGTTTACGTCTCCTGTTTCACAGGAAATGTACTTAGTGTAAAACAAATTAAAATAGTTTTTCTCTCAAGTAGATAAATATATCTTGCATGAATAAAACCTTATACGTTTTAAGGTATCCCCTTTATAATTCTGAATATGTTAAAAATGAATCACTTTTAGAAATTATTTTACAATTAAAGAAATAAGTAAACGTTTCAAAATAAAAAATAGTTTAAAAATTTTTCTTGATAAATTAAAAACATTTTAAAATTATTTTAGTTTAAGTCAGCTCCTGATTAAAAAATATTTTTCTTGATAAATTAAAAACACTGGATTCAAGCATTGTTTCTTGATAAATTTAAAACATTGGATTAATTTTTTTTTTCCTTGATATAAATTAAAAACACTTTTAAAAATAAATGCACTTTAAAATTAAGTACTTAAAAATAAAAACATTTGACAATATTTAAACTGGATTAATTTTTTTTTCTTGATATAGATTAAAAATAAATGCACTTTAAAATTAAGTACTTAAAAATAAAAAGATTTGAAAATATTTAAACTGGATTAAATTTTTTTTCTTGATAAATTAAAATACTTTTCTTATTAAACACTATTTTTAGATGAATTAAAAATTATTTTAGTAAAGATTTTAAAATAAATAGACACATATACACAGAAATAAAAACAAATTAGGTACAAATCAACACATTTATTTTTACATACTATAATTTAAACTCACTTTCAATAAATTGCATATAATCCTTTACACACAGCGAGTTGAAAAATTCCTTATTGAAGTTGCATTTACAATATTGATCTTTTAATGTCTTTGCAATAGTATGCATATTCAGGTAAAGATAACATTTTTTACCAACGCGATGAAATTTGTCCGCATCGGACAACTGTAAACAGCAATGTCTGTTTTGTCCGGGTGAGTTTACCTTACACCCTTCACACGAAAAGAGTTTATTTACAATAAATCAAAGTTCTTGTATGCATTCTTTATAAATGTTTTCTTTGCTCACTGAAGCACTGTCATGCATGTCTTGCTGACAGGGTGTCAAATTTACACACAAGAGTTGTGGTAAGTACACAGTAAAAAGAATATCCACAAGAATTTGCGTTATCGTTGCTGAAATCTCATTTAATTTTAATATTTGGCTTTCACACAATTTAACACATGATGGTTTTAAAGAATACACATCCTCATTTCGAAAAATTTGTTGGAGCACGCAATATTCTTCGTCATGTCTAAAGACAGCTAACTGATTGTTAGCAATAAACGAGGTATTAGAATAATGCAAATTGAAATCACAGTTTTTCACTCAGTTCAGCCCAAGTTTGAGGCAGCATAAGTATCCCTCTTTTGGTAGGAAACCATTCATATTCGTTTGTGTAGCTACACTCGCGAATATGCAGACGAATTCCTTTTTCTTTATCACAGTATAACAATATAAACATACCCCATTCGAGTGACCACCAGCTGAGAAGACTGTTCCTCTCTTCATAGAGCTGCTCCAACCAGTCACCGCTGGGTATAAAAGAGTCCTCCACGTTGCTCTTTTTCTGAGCAGGGGTAGTAATAGAGTTTAATTTACGTTTCCGAGTGGAAGGCACTAATTTTCTAAAAGTCACGCTAATCCTGGATTCTTTAACGTCAGGTTCAGCGGGTATTCCATGCGTGAATAGTTTATTCGTTGGGTGCTTCATTTGGTACAGGGAACCGTGAGCAAGCTCAATAGACACCATATCGCAATTCGGTCTTTTAAATTCGATGCTTCTTTGAGCACCGAAACTTAGCACACAAATCGGCACGGAAGGGTCTAGACTGCTTTCATTATCCTTATGATGTCCAATTTTTGAAGTCCCGTCTGGGTAATAATTCAGCAGCATGTAGTTGAACTGTTGACTCGTCACTTTTTGCACATCATCACGCAACTTTTGAAGAAGGGGGCACCAGGGAAGAGTTTCAACAGATGTTCCAGAAAACTCATAGCTTAATCCATCATCACCGAAAGCCAGCACCTTGCGATTGGGGGTATATTGTTTACCCGAAATTTGCAGAGTGAGCGTTTGAAATGGCAGCTCCAATAGCTCGTTGAATATTTTATCTGCATCACTTTGAGTATAAAACTCTGGAGTATAATCAAAATTTAGTTGATTCTCGGTATAAGAAGTCATTTTTGAACTTTAAAACACTTTTAAAAAACTATAAAGCAAGAGCGAGTAAAATTGCGGCCGAACGCATGGAAATTTAAACTGGAAATGGCTTATAGTGTTCCTACCAGTTATCAATGCAGTGCATGAGTAAGTGGGGTATCATTGGCTTATCAGCGATTAAGCGGGGGAATCGTTGGCTTATCAGAAAAGGTGGGCAGTTCTAAGATGACCACTGTTTTTGTTTATTGAGTCATGGGGAGGTTCTAATCTTCACACATTGGTCATCTTAGAACTGCCCTCCTTCTCTGATAAACCAATAAAGGGTACATCTCAAACACATCCTTATTGTGCTAGGTCACCTACTTCCCTTCTAAAGAACAACTCAATGTTTAATATAAGCACTCTAATTTAAAATCTCTTTGCACTTTTAAATAGGGAAAAATTACAAATCGGGTTAAACTTATTTTAGGTAATACATACATCCTGTTTCACAGAACATTTAATTTGCTTAGCAAATTGAGTATCTATCTAATTAAGTTCTTTACAATGGGTGTAGATACAGTCTACCCCATTTCCGATGATGTGTGTGTATAAGTGGATTATCAGGTATGCATGCAAACTGCTACATAATCTTAAGCAATGTTGATTATCCGCTTGTGTGAAGTGCGTGAGATAGCTAAACTCTATTTAAGGTTCTTATATCAGTATTTACGATTTGCTTGTACAATCGTTGCTATCAGTTGTCGTTGTTGATTAGAATACTTAGTAATCATTAGCTCTTGCAAATTGTAACTTAATTTGAGATCCTGTAAAAGTTAAACATTGCACGTTTTATTAAAAATCATTTTGATTTATCAATATTAAATTAAAACTGTATAGCAGAGATATTCAGAGATCGATTTACAGAATTTAGGTTAAAATTTTCAGTGTAGGGATGCTCTAAGCAAATTTCATAACACCTTATACAGAGAGGGTTATAGTAAAAAATGATTATTTGAGCAAGATGTAGAGACCAACATTTCAGGAATTATAATATTATTCAACGTTCGCTTCTTATTTTCATTCAATATTTTTTAAGAAACATGTTCCAGAATATTTTTGAATATTCTTTACTAATGTTTTTATCGTAACATTTACTGAGAGATTTTATTATGTAGAAGAGTGTAGTTAAAAAATTATTGAATTTATCTTTTTGCTTTAATTAACATAAAAAGGAGTCATTTTCTTAACTTATAGAAACTAAAAATAAATAAATTGTTAATAATAGGGGAACATGTTTTAGATTGTTAATAATAGGGGAATGGGTTTTAGATTGTTAATAATAGGGGAACATGTTTGTCAGAAATCAATTGATTAAGACCAAACGAGAGCAAAGAAATGCTCTCTAATTGTCTAAAATTAATTTTAAATGTTTTTACTCCTCTTACATCTAATATAATTTACACCATAAAACCTATATCTAAAGTTTACCTCATAAATCTTATTAATTTTTTATACTATTATGCTTACTCACGTAATAGTCACCCTATCATAATAGTCACACATCCGTTTCTGAAGAAAAAATAAAAATAAAATAAATACATAGCATTCTTTTTAAATATAATTTAAGAATAAGTTATTATTTTAAATAGTTAAAATATAAAAGTATTATTGATTTAAATTAAATTTCACTTTATATTTAGAATGTATGTGGTTTAAACTTCTGTACTATGTTGCTTAGTTTTTATCAGTTCCATATACCTATAAAATACATCTCATATTTATAAATATTAATTAACTAAAATTTAAGTTTTTCATTAATTGTGTATAGCATTCCAACTCAAATTTGAGTCTGGATTTTAACACACTTGCAATCATCTGATTAAGTTCAAACTTTGCACTCGTATATAATTTTGTTTAAACTTGGGATTAAAAAATAATTATAGGTGGGATATTTTAATTAAGAAAGGTTCTTCAAAACTTTATTTTAAAAGATAATATTTAATTTTATGTATGTATCTATCAAGTAGTATAATTTTTATCGATGCACATTAGGCTAGCTAAAACCTTCAAAAAGAAACTTTTTTTTTAAAGGTCTTATCTATCAAGTACTATTTTTATCTATTTGTTTGTTGACACAGATTATCTGCTTGTATATAAAAATCCCCTGTGTAGATTTTCAACATCTAGTTTAGTGCCAGTAGTGTACTAATGCGATTCTGTTCTAGTTTAGTGTCTGCAGTGCGATCTTGTTTCAACTGTTGAAATATTTTTACAAGCATGGCTACCTGTACCATTTGCTTAAATAATGGGAGTGTAGACCCCAATTTTAATATTAGGGCAAGCTGTGGTCATATATACCACTTAAAATGCGCGCAAAAACTTTTATCATCCTCATGTCCTAACTGTCGTGGATATATTTCTAGTGTACCTCAACGGTGTCTTGTGAAAAGTAAATTAATATATAACAGAAGATCAAAGGATAAACGAGCATCCTTTAGCAATGAAATGCTGAAAAGAAAACTGTTTATCTTCGACGTGAAAATTACCTTTATATATAAAGGTAAAAAATTATTACATGTTAAAAGAGTTAAATTATACTCTTCATTCATCAGTGTAAAACATTTACAATATACAACCGCAGCCAATAACTTTATGATAAGAAATAATAAGGAGCATGTGCGAATATTTCTTCAACTACAAAATAAAAAAAGAAGAATTAACTATGGATTTATACATGAACAACGTCTAGCTACAGGTCTTTGATAATTATTAAAGGATGTTGTATAATACTTTAATTATCTATGGTGATAAAGGAGCGGAATACACAAGATTTGTGTCTTATCCTATAATTAAACTCTTCCCATTTAAAGCATGTTATCTAAGACTTATCATAAGGATGCTATTTGCTGTTGTTGTTATGCAAGAATACTATTCGCTGGTGATGATGTAAAATCCTGCAATTGGCTGTTAGTGTTGCCATAGAAAAATAATATAATCTTTAACTCAACTTCAGTTTAACTTGTGTGTTAAAAATTTTGTGCTCTTCATACGCAAGTTTTTAGTTTCAGTACAATGGCTTGTTGTATCTGCTTTGAAGATTTTAACGAAGACAAGTTAAATACTTATGTTACAGGATGTGATCATGAATTCCATCTGTTATGTATGCAAAGGTGGGGTAATGTAAGAGGGCAAGGCATGACCTGTCCTCTATGTCGTGCGACAATTTCAAGTGTGCCAACCCGAATGGGTCTGCAAAATGAATTGTGTTGCGTGTATGAAAAGTCGGGTCGCACGATATTTGGATTCCGATTGCTTTTTAAACTATATAATAATGGAGTAATTCACCAAAAAGTGCTTACTACCAAAATTGCATTGGAGCATGTAAAGACATTCACTGCACTAACTCCTGTTACAACCATCAAAGACTATCAAATTGACAATAATATGCGCGTTGAGTGCACCGTTGAATATAATTTATTTTTTAATAATGCACAAAGAGAATATGTACAACATCTTATTGTAAATTTTTAATTTTATAAAATATTAATAAATTTTTAGTTTATATTCTACGACTATTTTTTGCTTCACCGTTTGGCTATTTAATTTTTATTATCCTAGTGTTTTAAAACTATCACTCAGTACGGATATCTACAAATTCTTTAACCAAGAAAAGAGGCATTTCATCGGCAAGGCATGACCTGTCCTCTATGTCGTGCGACAATTTCAAGTGTGCCAACCCGAATGGGTCTGCAAAATGAATTGTGTTGCGTGTATGAAAAGTCGGGTCGCACGATATTTGGATTCCGATTGCTTTTTAAACTATATAATAATGGAGTAATTCACCAAAAAGTGCTTACTACCAAAATTGCATTGGAGCATGTAAAGACATTCACTGCACTAACTCCTGTTACAACCATCAAAGACTATCAAATTGACAATAATATGCGCGTTGAGTGCACCGTTGAATATAATTTATTTTTTAATAATGCACAAAGAGAATATGTACAACATCTTATTGTAAATTTTTAATTTTATAAAATATTAATAAATTTTTAGTTTATATTCTACGACTATTTTTTGCTTCACCGTTTGGCTATTTAATTTTTATTATCCTAGTATTTTAAAACTATCACTCAGTACGGATATCTACAAATTCTTTAACCAAGAAAAGAGGCGTTTCATCGGCATGAACCTACAGGGTTGCAAGAGCTAATGATTACTAAGTATTCTAATCAACAACGACAACTGATAGCAACGATTGTACAAGCAAATTGTAACTTAATTTGAGATCCTGTAAAAGTTAAACATTGCACGTTTTATTAAAAACCATTTTGATTTATCAATATTAAATTAAAACTGTATAGCAGCGATTTACAGAATTTAGGTTAAAATTTTCAGTGTAGGGATGCTCTAAGCAAGTTTTATAACACCTTATACAGAGAGGTTTATAGTAAAAAATGATTATTTGAGCAACATTTCAGGAATTATAATATTATTCAACGTTCGCTTCTTATTTTCATTCAATATTTTTTAAGAAACATGTTCCAGAATATACTTTACTAATGTTTTTATCGTAACATTTACTGAGAGATTTTATTATGTAGAAGAGTGTAGTTATGTTTTTACTCCTCTTATATCTAATATAATTTACACCATAAAACCTATATCTAAAGTTTACCTCATAAATCTTATTAATTTTTATACTATTATGCTTACTCACGTAATAGTCACCCTATCATAATAGTCACACATCCGTTTCTCAAGAAAAAATAAAAATAAAATAAATACATAGCATTCTTTTTAAATATAATTTAAGAATAAGTTATTATTTTAAATAGTTAAAATATAAAAGTATTATTGATTTAAATTAAATTTCACTTTATATTTAGAATGTATGTGGTTTAAACTTCTGTACTATGTTGCTTAGTTTTTATCAGTTCCATATACCTATAAAATACATCTCATATTTATAAATATTAATTAACTAAAATTTAAGTTTTTCATTAATTGTGTATAGCATTCCAACTCAAATTTGAGTCTGGATTTTAACACACTTGCAATCATCTGATTAAGTTCAAACTTTCCACTCGTATATAATTTTGTTTAAACTTGGGATTAAAAAATAATTATAGGTGGGATATTTTAATTAAGAAAGGTTCTTCAAAACTTTATTTTAAAAGATAATATTTAATTTTATGTATGTATCTATCAAGTAGTATAATTTTTATCAATGCACATTAGGCTAGCTAAAACCTTCAAAAAGAAACTTTTTTTTAAAGGTCTTATCTATCAAGTACTATTTTTATCTATTTGTTGACACAGATTATCTGCTTGTATATAAAAATCCCCTGTGTAGATTTTCAACATCTAGTTTAGTGCCAGTAGTGTACTAGTGCGATTCTGTTCTAGTTTAGTGTCTGCAGTGCGATCTTGTTTCAACTGTTGAAATATTTTTACAAGCATGGCTACCTGCACCATTTGCTTAAATAATGCGAGTGTAGACCCCAATTTTAATTTTAGGGCAAGCTGTGGTCATATATATCACTTAAAATGCGCGCAAAAACTTTTATCATCCTCATGTCCTAACTGTCGTGGATATATTTCTAGTGTACCTCAACGGTGTCTTGTGAAAAGTAAATTAATATATAACAGAAGATCAAAGGATAAACGAGCATCCTTTAGCAATAAAATGCTGAAAAGAAAATTGCTCATCTTCGACGTGAAAATTACCTTTATATATAAAGGTAAAAAATTATTACATGTTAAAAGAGTTAAATTATACTCTTCATTCATCAGTGTAAAACATTTACAATACACAACCGCAGCCAATAACTTTATGATAAGAAATAATAAGGCGCATGTGCGAATATTTCTTCAACTACAAAATAAAAAAAGAAGCATTACATATGGATTTATACATGAACAACGTCTAGCTACAGGTCTTTGATAATTATTAAAGGATGTTGTATAATACTTTAATTATCTATGGTGATAAAGGAGCGGAATACACAAGATTTGTGTCTTATCCTGTAATTAAACTCTTCCCATTTAAAGCATGTTATCTAAGACTTATCACAAGGATGCTATTCGTTGGTGATGGTGAAGAATACTATTCGCTGGTGATGATGTAAAATCCTGCAATTGGTTGTTGGTGTTGCCACAGATAAATAACGTAATCTTCAACTCTTCTTTGCTTCAGTTTAACTTTGATTTGATGTGCTCTTGATACTCAAGTTTTAAATTTATACTTCGTGTTTTTAATTATACTACTATGGAGTGTATTAGAAGATTTTACTCAAGATGTGTTAAATACTTATGTAACAGCATGTCAACATACATTCCACCTTACATGTTTGCAATTGTGGCAGAATTCAAGAGGGGAAGATATATCATGCCCCCTATGTCGTGGCATAATTGAAAATGTTCCGAACAAGCTCGAACTTGATCATGATTTATGTCATGTATACAATGACAAGGGATATAGTATATTTCTTTTTAAACTCTTGTATACATTATATTTTAATGGAAGGACTTATAAAAAAGTAGTGCGCACCAAGATAGCACTACAAAAAATAAAAACATTTGCCGCATTAACCCCTGTGGCAACATTGAAAGATTATATCATTAGCAATAATATGCGCGTTGAGTGCACCATTGAATATGTGTTATATTTTAATAATGATCAACGGAAATATACACAATGTCTTACTGTAAATTTTTAATTTTATAAATGTTAATAAAAAAATTTTTCATATTATACGGCTATTTTTTTTACTTCATCGTTTGACTATTTAATTTTTATTATCCTGGCGTTTTAGATCTTCAAACTATCGGTCAGTTAGACAAATCAAGGTTATTTTATTAAGTTGTCGTTAAATTTGTAGATTGTATAGGTTGCGCGTAGGTAAGTTCTCCTGCAACGGATACCTAAGAATTCTTCAGCCAAGAAAAGAGGCGTTTCATCAGCATGAACCTACAGAGTTGGTCCCCATGTTAAAGGTATTGTGACTAATTTTATATATATTTTTTATTTCCTGATGTATGTTATGATTAGCTATCTTTTGGAGTAAAAATTTTAATTTATTAGCAAGTTTTCATTAATAATTTCAGTTTATAACATTTGAGAAATAATTTAATAACTTTTGAGAACTCATAAACGTATACAAACCAAAAGTATACTTAATTTGAACAAGTAACATGTATAAAAGTAAGAGCATGTTTATTTAAAATTTGTAAGCATAACCATCTTAATCAGTAAAATGTGTAACATGTGCACTTAGTTGATATTTCTTATAAAAATATACAAGCCCATTACTTAATAAAAATTATAAAAATATGCCAAGGTAATACTCTAATGTTTTAAAAACATAGTGTATGATTTAAAATATTCTGTTACTTCAAGTAAAATGTGGTAAGATCTTTACATTAAAGAACACCTAAAAAATCTTTATTTAAAAATACTAAGTTTCTTTATCTCACTTAACTTTATTTTTGAAAAACCTGTAAAATCGATTAAGTTATAAAATCATGCATACAAACTTTTTTAGCTAAATTCATTTTATAAAAAAAAATAGTACTTTGTGAATTCTTAGGTAACCTAATTTACCTATTACACTTATGATTTTAATCAGAACATTTTATTTCTATGTAGTTAGATTCATGATCCATAATACATGCTTCAATAAATTTGTAACTTTTTACCTTGTAGTGTATAAAAGATAAGTATAACACGAGAATCTTAAATCTTGACCAAGTATGCTAACTTTAGCACTTTTTGCTGCAGTAAAATTTTATAGATTTATATTTTTCAAGTAATCAACACACACAAAGAAAACACAGAATTTTTGCATATATAAACTGATTTATTTACAAAAATATATTTTTAATTGTACAAACTATTTACACAATTAAGAAAATAACAACTTTTCAATGAGTATTCTAAAACTAAGCATGCATAAGTCCGTAAAAACTTATTGCAGTAGAAAACTTACAGCTCTACATAATTATGCACAACAGTTATACATCATGTGATAGCACATTGGGTGTAAATTAGATTAAAATAATCAGGAGTTTTTAATTGAAAAAATGAATTAAATAGTGCATTTTGAAGATGCTCTCTATAGTCTTCTAAGAAAATGTTTGTAAAAAAGTTTCCATCATAAATGCATATACATTTTTTCTCGCATATTTATTTCTCTTGCTATGTAAGGTATGTCGATCATGAACCATACTTTGTTACATACATAAAGATCCTTTTCAACAGCCGTAGCATTTAAACAAGCATCTCTTTGTGAAGGACGATCTTCAATACATCCTATGCATTTAAATAATTTTTTACGCTTTTAAGAATTTCAGAAGATACTATATCCATTAATAGAACTTCAGTCATTTCATATTCACAATGCGGTTTACGGTTACATTTTTGCGGCTTTAATTTTAATATTAAATGAGGCAGGGTCGTCGTATATAGCGTTTTTAAAATGCATTCCAATATTTCATTTCTCATTTCACAAAGTTTTTTTACTTGATCATTTAAAAGTATTTATGAAATTGGGTTATATATGTAAATAAATCTTCAGTTTTGTAAATAATTGTGCTAAAACGAATCTTCAATTTTTATTTCCAATAGTTCAACTTTATAACAATAGTACTATCTAGTCTAAAAGTTTGTGCTAGTTATGCTCACCTTTCTATTAAATAGGCTAAGTGCATCAATAAAAATATTAATGCATGTATAAAATTATGCTTTCATAGTCAAACTGAACTTAGTGTTGCACATAAACAATCTAACTTGTATCGTATTGAAATTCTATAAATCAAGTTATACTACTTGGGATATACAATAAAAAAATATTTTGTAGGATTACTAAAAATGGAATTTTTTCTCTAATTGATCTATAGAAAATATAAACTAGTATAATCGCTGTCTAAAATCTATCAAAAATGTGTTGGTAAGAAAAAAATGTTTAGATAAATACTTTGTTTGTTTGTGTTTTAAGGCAAACCTGCACGCGGGGGTATCTGCCTAGGATGAGGGGTGCCTTGGTAGGAGGACTTTCTAAGGGGATCTAACGAGTATTCATGCATTTCGTATACAAAAACTTAGTTTTTTGGAATATATGGCTAAAGTGGTTTTCTCGCAATAGAAAATAAGACTATATCATTATTTGTAAAATCTTTCTATGGTATAATTTTCTCACTTGCCTAGCAGTAGATTAAATGTATTGATATCCTACTTTAATGTTAAACGGCTACTTAACAAAAATACGGTATACAAAAAATTAAAACTCTTGATTAAATTTTTTTTTCTTGATAAATTAAAAACACTTGATTAAAATTTTTTCTTGATAAATTAAAAACATTTGATTAAAAAAATATTTGTTGTAAAATTATATAACTTAAAATTACACATTATAGAAATTTGCAACTGTATACTCAACTAGGCTTAAAAATTACTAAAATTCATAAAGTGTTGCAATTTGATCAGTCTCCATGGTTAAAGAAGTATATAGAGTTTAATACTGAAAAAAGAAAGCACGCCACTTCAACGTTTGAAAAAGATTTTTTCAAACTCATGAACAATTCGGTATACGGCAAGACCATGGAGAACGTAAGAAATAGAATAAATCTCGAATTGGTGAACAACAAAAAAATTGCCGAAAAACGAGTAGCTTGTCCAATGTTCCAAGGTTTCACAATATTTAACGAAGATCTGGTGGCAGTGAAACGCATCAAGAAAACGTTAAAATTAAATCGTCCCATCTATGCTGGGTTCTGCATCTTAGAACTCAGCAAATTAATAATGTATGATTTCCACTATAATGTTATAAAAAAGCAATACGGGGGTAACGCAAATCTGGTCTTCACGGATACTGACTCTCTCACTTATGAAATTTTCACAGAGGATGTTTATCAAGATATGCAGCAATATGCCCACATATATGACACTTCAGATTACCCGCAAGATCATCCTCTCTATAGCAGCATCAACAAAAAGAAGATTGGATGTTTCAAGGATGAGTTGAATGGGAAACCTATCCTTCAATTTGTGGGGTTAAGAGCAAAGATGTACTCCATCTTAACTGAAGACTGTGAAAAAAAGACTGCAAAGGGGGTTGCACGTCATGTCATACGCAAACGCTTAACACATGAGCAATATTATAGATGCTTACAATCTTTAGACGGCACAAAAGAACTTAATTATCGAATCCAAAGTGAGAAGCACAAACTATTCAGTATTTGTCAGAATAAGATAGCTCTAAGCGCTTTTGATGATAAGCGATATGTTTTAGAGGATGGAGTGCATACACTCGCTCATGGCCATTATGAGTGTTCGTAAAAAAAAAAATAAATAAAAAAAAAAAAATATATATATATATATATATACATTTTAACAAGTGAATAGCAGTAGTATACTGTGTGGAGATTTCTTTTGTTTGTAGGCCTCCTGGGGATGTTGTTCATTTCTTTGCTCCACATAGTTAATTATTATTTAAAGAAACAAAAACAACAACGCATCCTCTGTGCTACGCCCTGTCTCCATTCATGCGAGGCTAGCGTGATGGGGAAAGGCACAGTAAGAATTTTTATTTGAAATGAGGCGGTAGACGAGTTCTACCGGGCGGCTGGTGGGTCCTCATTTTATAATAATATTTTTTATTTCAGGTTTAATTCATAAAGTATAGCTTATTTAAAATTATGTCAAAGTCTCTTATTTTGATACTAAATGTTAAAGTCCCTTATTTTTCATGAGAGAATGCATCGCAATCTGAAAATTTTTTCCAAGTCCTCTTATTTGAGAAAATTGTTAAAGTCTGAAAATTTTTCAGACTTTAACACTTTAGCACTCAGGACTAAGTCCCCTTATTTAAAAAATATGTCACAATCTGAAAAAAATTACAAGTCTCCTTATTTGAAAAAAAGGAAAAAAATTCTTATCAACCCTTCGAACATCCGGTCTTAGCATCCGCTCCCCACATCCGGTCCGACCACGCCCCCCTTCCCTGCTCAACCCAGGGAACGCAGTTATACAGTTGCCCAGGGCTGCCCACAATTAGCATGCGCTGCCCCTGGGCAGAACTGTCGTTTATCTACTACTAGGCTGTAATGCTGGAGATATATTTGATCCAGGATTCTCTTTGACACTGACGCCGGAGTCTACCTACATAAGCTTTAGCTTGCTTAAAGAGGGTGAGGTTTTCGGTGGTGGGGAACCGCCGAAAATTGCTCCAGGCTTTCTGCTGCTTCTTTTTAGCAAGGGTGCATTGTTCATTCCACCACGGTTTTTTATTGCGTCGAGGTCTGATGCCTGATTTAGGAATGCTGGCATCAGCGGCTTGGATGATAATTGAAGTAACGTTTTGTACAACCTCGTCTATGGGGCCTTGAACAACATCAGAGGTGATGGCAGACAGGGAAGTGAAGGTGAACCAATCTGCCTTATCATGAATGTATCTAGGTACTGAAGTATGTTGGGGATTGTGGTACAGAGGTGACAGAAGAATCGGAAAATGATCACTGTTGTGGAGATCGCTGGATACAGGAAAATTATATGTTGGGAGAAGTGATGGAGAACAGATAGCAAGGTCTATTGCATGGAAAGTTTTAGTTGGATAGTGAAAATATGTATTGTCACCATTATTCATGCAGCAAAGGGAGAAGTCAGTGAGAAGTTGTTCGATTTGAAGGCCTCTATTGTTGGTGTCCTTGCTACCCCACAAGGGACTATGAGCATTCATGTCACCAAGGAGGATGAAAGGTGGAGGAAGTTGCTGAATGAGACTATTGAGGGATGTTTGGCTTATGGCTTCACTAGGAGGGAGGTATATACTGCAGACAGTTGTGAGTTGTTTTAATTGAATACGCATGGCAACTGCTTGGAGATTAGTGTTAAGATTGACCATAGTGTGAGGATAGCTATTGTTGATTAATAGGGCAACTCCACCTGTGGCCCTATCATTGAGCTCATTGTCCTTGCGAAGGACAGTGTAATTACGGATTTTAGTAGGTCTATTGGTTTTGAGAAAAGTTTCCTGAAGGGCGAGGCAAGCGGGGTTATGATCATAAATCAGTATTTTGAGGTCGTCGTTTTTATTAAGGAAACCGTGGCAGTTCCAGGATAGCAGCAGAGCCATTATCATGTTGTGTTGGGGATGATGCTCATCTTGCTCAGAGTCCCCGTAGGCTTGAGAGGAGTGCTAGGGATGTCGTCATCATCCATGGGGAGGTCTGACATTTCAGAGTCGGAAGGGTCCAAATGTAGGATACTGTCATCTATAGGGCGTTGTGGAGGAACATGTTTTATTTTGGGTTTGTTATATTTAGTTCTGTAGACAGAAGACTTTTTTATTTGTGGTCGGGTTGAGTTAACATTTTGAGAATTTTTCTTCAATGTATTTTTTTGTGAAGCTGTGGAGGATTTATTTTGATTAGAAGTTGATTGTTTAGATATTTGTGCTGTTGCAGAAGGAAAGGAGACAGGTACAGATTTTGGTGGTTCGGTTTGGGTTGCTATTGTTTTGGTTGATTTTGTTGCAGCTGCATAAGATAAACCAGGTTTAGGTGTCCGGCTTTCTATTAACTTACGGGCTTCGGGATATGAGATTCTTTGAGAGGCATGTAGGGACTGGATTTCTTTTTCAAACGCCCATTTCGGGCAAGATCTGGAGTATGAAGGATGTTCCTCTTTACAATTTACACATTTAGGAGATGCAGAGCAGGACTCACTGTCGTGGCCAGAAGCACCACAACGCGCACAGGCAGGTGACCCACGACAGGAGGTTTTAGTATGGCCGAACTTTTGGCACTGGAAGCAACGGATGGGATTTGGTATATATGGTCTGACAGGACATAATAGGTAGCCGGCTTTAATATGAGATGGAAAAGTGGGAGACTGAAAAGTTAGGATAATATGTTTAGTATTGATTATTTGATTATTGCGCCGAATAGTGATTCGACGCACATCACATACTTTTTCATCTGTTAGGTTTTCAAGTATTTCAGCTTCAGAGCAGTGCAAAAGGTCGGGTTCTGATACGACTCCTCGGGAGATGTTTAGGGAGGTATTTTTTAACTTTTTTGACTTCTCCTACATTGTCAGTGATACATTTGTGAATTAAAAATGGCGATGTTTCATTAAGTTTACCTTCAGCAGAGTGGATAAGGAAGAATCGGGCATTCATGTGTGTAAATTGTGTATCGGTGTGTTCATTAGCGGTTGACAGCGGAACGTTGACGATTGATGAAGAATTTTTCATATCCATGTTGGGGAAAATTGAGATTCGGACCCGACCGCACCACCCACCACGGAGCCCAACAAGGGGATGTGCAATTGCACACCAGTGCTAGTCGGGTCTATACGCTCACAGTACATCCCTTAGGCAGCATCCACCCTTAACGACGTGTCCAGTAGATGTCCGATTGCTTGATCCCTAGCAGTTAATCGAAATCAGTACCACCAGCCGATTGATACACAGGGGAACGCTGTGTACCTCCCGTTTACCCGAAGCCGAGGCCAAAGCAATGTGTTGGAGAAAAGCCCCTCAATTACCAGGATCCCCATTTCCGGGGACACGGGTCTCCACGCACGGCAAACACGTGGGTAGTTTTCCGCCAATAGAAGCTGACGGCACAGGGCGGCCGCAGCTTCTAAAGGGGGGCCCTCACCTCCACAGAGGAAACTACACTGAGGGGGAAAAGGAAGGATACAGCTAAGAGGAGAGGAGGGTAGAATAAGGAAAAGCGAAAGGTCGCTGGGGCCCCGGGATTGCGACACCCGTAAAGACCTAGAGTAGGTCTTCCCCCTGAAGGGCTGGAAGCAACGGATTGGATTTGGCACATATGGTCTCATGGGGCATAATAAGTAGCCGGCTTTAATATGAGATGGAATAGTGGGTGACTGAATAGTTAAGATGATATGTTTAGTTTTGATTATTTGATTATTGCGTCGAATAGTGATTCGATGAACGGCACTTACTTTGTCATCTGTTAGGTTTTCTAGTATTTCAGTTTCAGAGCAGTGTAAAAGTTCGGAATCCGATACGACTCCTCATGAGATGTTTAGGAATGTATGAGGGGTCACTGTAACAGTTTTTTAGGCCGAAGCTTTTAATTTTCATTATTTTGGAAGCTTGTCTATTGTTTGATACTTCTACTAATAGGTCTCCAGATCTTAATTTTTTAACTTTTTTTACTTCTCCTACATTGTCGGTGATACATTTATGTATTAAAAAAGGGGATGTTTCATTAAAATTACCTTCAACATAGTGTACGATGAAGAATCGGGCTTTCATGTGTACTAATTGTGAATCAATTTTTTCACTACAAGTTGACAGCGGAGCATTGACGATAGACGAAGAATTTTTCATATCCATGTTGGGGAAAATTAAGATTCGGACCCGACCGCACTACCCACACGGAGCCCAACGAGGGGATGTGCATTTGCCCACCAGTGCTAGTCGGGTCTATACGCTCACAGTACATCCCTTAGGCAGCGTCCACCCTTAACGACGTGCCCAGTAGATGTCCGATTGCTTGATCCCTAGCAGTTGATCGAAATCAGTACCACCAGCCAATTGATACACAGGGGAACGCTGCGTACCTCCCGTTTACCCGATGCCGAGGCCAAAGCAATGTGTTGGAGAAAAGACCCCTCAATTACCAGGATCCCCATTTCTGGGGACACGGGTCTCCACGCACGGCAAACACGTGGGTAGTTTTCCGCCAATAGAAGCTGACGGCACAGAGTGACTGCAGCTTCTAAAGGGGGGCCCTCACCTCCAAAGAGAAAACTACTCCGAGGGAGAAAGTGAAGGATAAAGCTAAGGAGAGGGGAGGGTAGAGGAAAGTGGAGCGAAGGATCGCTGGGGCCCCAGGATTGCGACACCCGTGAAAACCTAAAGGAGGTCCTTCCCCCTGAGGGGATCGAGGAGTGGGAAGCCATAAAAGATACCTCCTAGGTTTTAAAACCTTTCAATAAGTTACCTGGGAAATGAGTGGTGATAAATGTTGTAGCATGCACTTGTTATTCCACACTGATACGGATTAAAAAAAGTAAGCCAAAATTTACATAAGGAACAATTACAAACACCTTCCATAACAGTTTTGGAAAAAAATTAACACTGTTTAAATAACAGATTAGGTACTCTTGAAAACAACAGAACGCTCTCTGCACCTTTCTTGTCCCTCAATTTAAACAGTTCGGGTTCAGCAGCCAGAGACGGCCCGACGGGTGTGCGGGGCCCCAGGCGAAGCGCAAGAGCGGGGCCTCTTCTCTATCATGTCTTATGAGATAGCAATAAAATAACCCAGGAGCGGGGCTTTAGGCAATCGCCTACATTCGCACCCCCCTTGGGCCAGCTCTGCAGCAGCAATACATTTATGGACCAAGCTAAGAAAAGCATGATGAGTCTTGCACTCTTCAAATAATATTCTGCCAATCAGTCGTGCAGAGAATAGACTAGTGCTTCTTCGACATCAAGCATTCAAGTTGAAGATCTGGATGTTTTGTCATACTTTGATTGGAATCAGCAGAAAAAAATGGAAATGAGGAGGCTGGCAGTCTATTTAACGTAGAGGAGTCTAATGTTAGATTGTGGCACATTAATGTGGATTAGAAATGTGCACACCGAAAAGTGCATTGCTTAGAAAAAAATAAAAGATATGCTGCATCTGGAAAGAAGATAAAGCACTCTACTGAAGAAGTGAATAATTCAGAAGTTCATGGATACAGCATTGTGGATTTAAATTCATTGTTTCCACAGTTTTGAGAAATTCAGGTGGTGGAGAAGTAACATTCACAGAAGAAATTGTGTGTGGCTTAGCTACAAGAATTTCTATTATACGTAAAAACTGTTCAGAATTGTGCAAAATAAGGAATTCCAGAATGCTGGGTACCAAGAAAAACATCCCAGAAAATAATAGAAGGGCTATGTATGCTTTTCAAGCTATTGGAGTAGCCCATGCAGCAATGAAGCTATTTTTTGGTGTAATTGACCTGCCAAAGTCATTTTCACAAAAATCCTACGACAAAGGATATCTAATATGTCAAAGAATCTTCTTCTTTGCAGTACTGAGGTTGCATACAAGTGTATGAAAGATCTTTCTGAAGATTGGTTTGGTTTTGTTGATGTTTATTGGCACAAGGTCCAAAAAGGACATGCTGCGCCAGACAAGCAGTTAAAATCAAAACATTATGTATTCAAATAAAAGGTACCAAAAACACCTAGTAAAGGTAAAACGTAAAGACTAAAAAGGTGGGAAGTAAAAAATCAAAAGGTGTTTAAAATAGAGAAGAAG
>JAWZYV010014442.1:0-80061 GCA_038373885.1 Cheiracanthium punctorium | reverse complement strand
CGGTAACTAATATAAAAATAATTTGTCAGTAATAAAAGTCCACCTTTCAACAGCTGCGAAATTATACCAACGTAGACACAGGCAGGAAAGTGGGAAACGCCTGAGTGATTTCTCATAACTTTAAAAGGATTTTTTTCGATATTTTAATTTTAAACTCCTGAAGATTTAAGACTGTGAGAAACATGTACAGCTGTAGAAAAAACCCCGCCCACTTACTCTTTATTTGGCCGTCTTTTGTCGTACAGCAAAGTTACATGCACATTCGTTTGCAAATAACGTAAACTTTAATTTGCTATTAGTTTAATTTGCATAAGGGGTCAATCATATTTAATTCTGCATCAACTTCGTTTTTCTGAATGGCAACATTGTATTCTGACTTCATTAAACGAAAGAAAACCTTCAAATTACCCTTCATATAAAATTTCACCAATTTTCTACGATAATTACCGGAGATATTGCGAATTCTTTTTTTGCGCGATTTTAAGGACTTTCTGCAAATTGAAAAACGCTATTTGTAGGTTCCGAACTTTTCGTCTTTCATTAATTTCGCTCGCGGCTGTTGGAAGAAGTAAATATAATTTATAGGGAAAATATTTTTTTCTAGTCTTAATTTTTTTTTTTTGTACTGAGATTACCAGGGGTAGAAATTAGAATATTTAGTCAGTACCAGTGGTCCAGACCCGTGACTCCAGAACTTCCTTGGTCCGTATACATGATTTTAAGAAAAATAAATTGCTAAACGACAGTTTACGATTTTGAAAATCTATCTAATTTTGAAATTGTTATTGAGTATTTGAAGGTTCTCTTAGACAGGTGAAATGTTACCAGGAGTGAGAATCTGTTCTCTGCGCTTCTGACTAAAGCATGAAGGTTACTCAGCGACAGTCGAACATTAAGAATGCTTTCATGATTGAAAATTTACTTCTTTGAATTTCATGTAAAAACGCAACTAAATTTTTGCCGACCCAATAATATCCCTGTGTTTGTTATTTCCATTTCTTCATTTAATCTTATTTTCTGCAGTGTACAATATTTTTATAAGACTGTTGGTGGCATTTTAATTCATAGTCAGATGAAAATTTAGATAGAAAAATGTGATTTTGAATGTTTGTTGAATGTTTGACAAAATAGGAAAGACTTGGAGAATAAGAGACTTAAAGAAGTCCAGAGACTTAAAGAAGGATTAAGTCCAAAGACTTGACGCTTCAGATATAAAAAAAGGTCAAATTCGTGACTGGAATGTTAAAGATGCTATTTTTTCAGAAATAGGACGTTGTATTGTAAGACATACATTTACATCACCTAATTATATACATGGAAAACATTTTATTTGGGGGTAAATTGTAGCGGAAACAATAATAGACGCTTTATAGAATCACCATCAAACTGTACAAACCTCCAATTTATTTGCTTCAAAATTTACTATATTTCAATATCGATAACTTTTAGTAATTTTGTGCAAAAGAAATGTAATTTACATTTATTTTACGCAATTTAAAAAAAAATTGTCACTTTAAAAACTTATACATCGTCCCTTAACTCTTTGAAAATAACACATTTTATTATAATTTAAACTACTGGACGAAAAATATGATATTTTGCACAGCCATGTAGTATTATTTTCTGCATCTATTTCCATCTGAATTTGGCTTGGTCGGTATTCATAATTTTTTTGAATATTAATTTAATAATCCATCATTCATATTAATATTTTATTAAAAATTATAATAATAGGAAATTATGTTCGGTTCATTTAGTTCTAATAGTACAAATATAAATCAGCTTCTTATTTTCAATATTATATGAGATATGAATTAAAGTATGATAAAATATTTTAACATACACGGAGGGGGATTTTGGAAGTTCACATTTCACTCATTTTTAGTTCAAATTCATTGAAAATTGGTATCCGGGGTTAAAATGAGCTAAATTTTTGAAATGTGAAGTGAAATCTAGGGGGTTTACTTTTGGGGGAAAAAAGTTTGTGCGAATTTTAATATGTATATGGCACCCTTGTGTAATTTTTATGTATAGGAAATTAAAATGTATGTCAATTGTGATCGATTGGTATATGTAATTTTGCTGTACGACGAACGACGGCCGAATAAAGTACAAGTGGGCGTGTTTCCTCCGCAGTTATACATAGTGTACTGGCGCTACAACGCGATTTATCTTACGCGAATTGTATATTACGGGAAATTTTCATAAGCGATGTATCTGAGAAATAACGCGAACACCTCTCCCGCACCCACAAGATTTTTCACCAATAGGAAGAAAAACTAGCAGAAGTGCTGGGTACACTATTATTTTGCACAGAACGGTAGTTATAATTATTTCTGCAAAACTGTTTCATACTTAGCAATTTTTAATGTTATAGAACAGTTAAAATTGTTACTGTTAAATGCAGTATTGCTAAAGTGATGCATTTTATTTTTATAACTGCAAACTGTACGTACAGTACTGTTCTTTATGTATCTCTCCTACTGATCATAAATTTTGTGCGTTTACTGCACTGTGCAGTATTATATTGAATAACACTGATTTTTTGTACTTACATTATTTATTCATTACTTTAGGTTGCAAATGGTAATATGTATAATTAGAGAATGGCTTAAAACAGTTTGAGGGCTGTTTATAAGTATCTAAAAGAATCGCGTGTTTCAAAAAATCGTACATGTAGCCTATTTCAAAATGTGACATTTTCTCTTATCGGAGGATCTTGGAACGCATACCTCGCCTAAGTCCAGACTCCACTGTACTCTTAATTATGTAGCTACTTGACATTATTGATGAAGTAGCATTATGCAATCAAAAAGTAGATCAGAAATAAAATGGCGAAAACACTGAACATTTTACAGTCGAATGTCCCCAAAAGGGAACAGCGAGTTTAAAATCCATTTTATCAATATCGACTTGAAAGACTTAACAGATAAAGTTGAAAGATGACTTGACTTTTTGAAATAGAAGTTGCTTTTCTGTCATTATTGAGAAACTTAAAAAAAATCTGTAAAAAACCATTTTCATATATTTTTACAGAGCTATCTTGATACACCCTCCACCCCCCGCCTTCAAACTTAATTAATATCTTTACTTACATTTAAAATTGAATATTTTATTCATTCTTAATATTTCACTTACTATTTAAAACTACCCATCAGTGTATTCCGTTTTTGAAATTAATGTAAATTGTAGTCAGAAATGAAATATGCGCCTATTCGGAAACACAGTGAAAATTGCATAATTTTTTTCCCCATTTAAATGATTAATATCCTCTAACGCATTAGAATACAGAGTATGCAAAAAACTAATTTAAAATATGCCTGGATCTCAATGCGGTCTGAACAAGGTTAATCCTAAGTTAAAATTAAATAACTATGTTGTAAGAGAACATCAAGAAAATATATATATATATATTATAAAACATATTTCAATCAGAATAAAAGTGTAGATTTGTCCCATATACACGTTAGACGTATAAAAAACCTATCAATAAGATGTTTAATTACAGATACATTATACATTGTTAGCGAAATTAAACTTCTTCTGTACAATGGGTCCAGCTTCTAGCCTGCAGGGAGAAACGTTTGGGCAGCATTACACTTCAGAGGATGCACTTGAATGAAAAATAAATAAATAAATAAATAAACTAGTTCCAAAAACGTCCGTAAGATAGCGTTTTGCTTGAAAAAACAGTAAAGTCAACAATGCGAAGACTAATTAAAAAGCAACTTCAACATTTACTGAAGAGCTTTTAAGCATTTATTGACTAATTTGGACCCGTTTTTGAGCTGATTTCACCAAAGTGACACCTAGTGGACAGTTTTTGAACTAAACTTTTCAAAAAACTGTCTGCAGCGCATACTCTGAAGTTATGTTGTCGAAATATTTTGCACTTTGGACTAGTAGAATAGCCTCCAGATTCCTTTCGTTAGCGGAAGTTTAATTTCGCTAACCCTGCATATGTACTGCATTAACTATGACAATAAATAAATAAATAAAAATCTGGTATTGCACAATAAGCGATTCTGTAAGGCGTAATTCTCATGATAACTAATATTACACCTAACTTAAAAAAGCTACATCCAACTGATATCGAATAACTTTTTAAACTGCTATAAAATTTTTTGAGCATAGTTTTATAATTAAAGCATTTCAAAGTAATTCGAAAAATCAGTTCTAAATGTCAACTTGTTCAATTTATACAGAATTATCAAAAGCTAACAGAATGCGAAAAGAAAATAAAAGCAATCGCATCAACTGTACATAGTACTTTGAACTTCCCTTAATAATCAAGATCCTTTCGCACTTTCCTTTTCAGAGTTTTAACAGAAAAAATTCTTCCTCTTTAATAAACTTTTGCTCTTTTGAATGTAATTATTTCCATTCACACAAAATCAAGAAATGTTTGATTTTCAATAAAAGCACATTCTTTAAAAAAAAGTTTTGTTTCCCTTTGTGTTTCATTTTTAAAAAGGAAATACGTAAGAGACCACAACAACAGTTAGTATTGCGACATTCTAAAGTAAAAAAAAAGTAATATATAAAAGAATTTCAGAATACAAGATAAAAAGACAGACACAGAAAAGAATTTATTGAGCTCTTCAAAGTTTTCTAATGCGGCTTGCATAGAATTTTTCAAATCAATATTCTAAAACTAATATGATTCATCTATAAATTTTATTCATAGTAAGATTTCTACAGTTGGATGAATTTGTAAAATCGATTTCACATAAATTTTATATTCTCTGTGTGTGCCATATTACACCTTTATTTTTTTTCTTTTAGTGATTTACTTTATTAAAAATTTCTCTTATATAACGTTTGTTTTCTTTGTTATGCTTTTCCAATTAAAGTTATCGAAAATTTATCTTATATAAGATGTTATTGTTTTCAACTTCAAAATAATAAGATAAAATGAATTCATAGAGCCGAATGAAAGATATTGAATTCGATATGTATAAGAAAATGAAATTTTGGAATGTTTTGATATTTAAAATTATGGAGATATTGAAATTTATTGATAAATTGTTTTCATAATAGTATATTTTAATCTCCATCATTATTGCTCTTTTTTACTAATGTATGCAGTTATTATTTGTTATCGCAGTTTATTAAAATATAAATTTAACATTTTCTGTAAAGAATGATTTTGATTAAGAAAGTAAAACATGTTTTACTTTCTTAATCTAATTCCTTCTTAATATACATTTAGTTTAACTATGAATTTAGAAAATATATTTACTTTTTACAAAGAAGGTAACAAATATAATTTGAAAATTTTGAAAAATAAAAAATTTTGGAAGGCACATGCTCAAATATATATGCTACGGCGATAGTTACCGGCCAATGTCCGATCTTTCCTTGATTTGTGGCTTTGGCCGGTCGATTCGCGTTTTGGCCAACGTTGCGGTAAATTTACCGGCCAATGTCCGATCTTTTCTTGATTACGGGCTTTGGCCGGCCAATTCGCGAAGTGGCTTGGGACGATCGGCCAAAGTAGGAAGAAAGAAATCAAGAGCAGATTGTTTTACACACTGTTAAAAATGAAGTATTTAAAAATGAGTACTTCTGTGTACTGTTTTTTTTTTCTTTTTTTTTAAAGTACAATTGTTATAGAAACGAGTTCAAATATAAGTGAAATATCTGAGTTAATATATAAAAATATTATCTCGTGTTATTCTGTTCTCATATTAACCCTTTGAGGCGCAACCCTTTCCCAATGCTGAAAAAAGGGCAGCCGTTGCCATCGCTCGACTTAACTACCAGCAAGATGGCGGACGATCGAAACGTTCATCGCGTGCCACAGATCTAGAGATCCTTTTTTGACGAGAGCTGGCTGTGCCGCACAACCAGCTGCATCGAAAAAGGATCTCTAGATCTGTGGCACGCGATGAAAGTTTCGATCGTCCGCCCTCTTGCTGGTCGTTAAGTCGAGCGATGACAACGGCTGCCTTTTTTCAGCATTGGGCAATCGATCCAGATGTTTGCGCATTCTTCCATTTTCCAGCAGATGCCAGTGCTGTTAAAAACAATCGTGACCATTTTTTTACAGGAAATGACGTGCTAAAAAAGTAAAGGATTCTCGTAGAGCTACGTCACCCGCAACTATTTTTATAGAAATCCAATCTATTCTTCGTGATTGACAACAGTCAAAACGTCAGAGTTTGGTGATCCCAGAGCGGGAACACTGCGCGTTAAAGGGTTAAAGCCATAATAGAAATTATTCAGTGAGCGTATATGCGGAAACAACGAGATAGCGCGAAGACTATTGGATTTGCGCCCTTCAAAAGGACGAATTATATATTGAACAAATGCGCTGCGTAACTTGTAAGAATACAAAGGCAAATTGAGTACCCCATTTTTCAACTACCTTTAAGGGGTATCTTTAGTCTTTTATCTGCTACATAGACTTAATGCTAAAGATCCCAGATCCTATTGTCTCCCAAAATATCGCTTCAAAAAATATGAAACTTTTTGCAAAGTCAGATAGATACCGCTCAGTCTACCATTATCACTTCCGGCTTTGGCCAAGGATTCCCAGCCAATTCGCGAAATGGCCAGCCAAAGTAGATTATACAATATTAATTGCAAGTACTTTGGACTTTGGCCAAACCTTTTGGCCAAAACGCGAATTGGCCAGCCAAATCGCGAGTTGGCCGAACTTCGGGCTTTGGCCGTAACATATATGCAATATAATATTGCTTTTAATATGTATTCTTATTTTTATTTCTAAATGTTACAGGATTAAAATCACGTTGATCCAAACAAACTTTTCTTTAATTTTCCTTTCGAAATCACCAAATGAGATGAAATATAATAAAAATATGAATGTAATAAAGTGAACTTTACATTTTATAATAACACTTTTTAAAATTATCTTGCTCTGAATCATATATATATAATTTTGATTTTGACTGTTGATGACTTAGAAATTCAATGCGTATTATATTTTTATTTAAAGTAATAAATCTTTTTACTAGAATTCGATATCCTATTTTAAAATGAATTTAAAAAATTCATTTATTTAAACTAATCTCGTAGTTTATTTGAGTGGGGACAAATTTTTGCTGACAATGATTTGAAGAAATCACAAATCTCTCTAATCTTAGTAAAATGTCACCGTGCCAGCCATCGTGAAATTATTTAATTTTCATTTAGCTAAACTACACGTTTTCAACTATAACTTAAGATATTTTAAGTAATTTCATTTTGCTGTAACGTGATGTATGCACTCAAATTTAAAAATAATGTTCTGTTTTGGAATTATACACATTAAAATAACTAATTTAAATAAATAAACTTCTAGATTAAGTTTCTGTGTTTTAAGATTTGAAACTATGACATTAGAATCAGTAAAAATGGGGATTATACAAGGAGTTATAGCATTTCAAATTTATTTTAAGTGAGGCAATTTTTCTTATATAATCAAATTAAACACTTTTATTGCATTTACTTGTGGACAAGTGCAATCACTTTTCTAGTCATCGGAATTTAATAGATTAGACAGATTTTATTTTAATGAAAATTTTACGTCAAGATCGAATTGAATAGATCTTCTAATAGTGCTGATTAAGTAAAAATAATTTTGATTTCCCGTAGTCACGTAACGCTCTATTTAAAAATAGTTTTCATTTAATGAATTAATGAAAATTTCATTCTTCAGAATCGTTTTAAAATTTATTTAAATATATTTGGCTATCAAAAACAAATATGATGGATTACTGGATTATTGGACAAGAAAGATTTTCGCATCAATTTTAATGAATGTTTGATTTTCAATTTATTCAAATATTCTGAAATCATTAGTTAAAAGAATATTTTAAATTTGTACTTTGATTTGTTTCATTAAGCATTTTTATAGTTAGAACCGTTGTTCTTTTTGTCTGTCAACTATATATATTTAAATAATGTGATAAATAAGGCTCGGGAAAAAAGAACTTAATTTTCATTATTGAACTTAAGGTTACATTTTAAATGCTACGAAATCCGTGTGTTTATGCTTATAATTGTTGACAGTTAAAATCTTATTATTAGAGTTTTATCTGAATTTTTAAATATATGTATATTGAACAACATGCATAAAAGAATAGGAATTAGTTATTTGAACCGACACAGAATTTATGTTGACATACATTTCAATTTTCAACACTAGAGCAGCCGAAGGGGAGGGCAAAATGACCCCTATTGGCTGTTTTAGGCATTTCTATATTTATTTATTTTACTAATTAAAATAGAAATGCGAAAATTTGTCACAAGACGTTTGTAAGAATTTTAGGAAAAGAAGAGAAATGAGCTGCGGTATTAAACTGTATATTGAAATAAAGTACGAGATATTGGGAAAAGGGTCAAGATGACCCCAACGGCGCTTCCATTGTTAAAATGTTCTGAAAAAACAAACAATCGTATTATTTACAAGACTCGAAACAATATAATTGCTGAAAAATTAAAGAAACAAAAGTGAAAATGAATTTGTATCTAACTAAAACAAAGGAAATAGTAAAAATGTGTATTAAAATTATTTCCTATACCTTATTATTAGTTTTGTGCATGTATCAGAAAGTTAATATGTACCCGGACGGTTCAAAAAGTACTGAGCGGAACGAAAGCACATAGACCCCGACCGAATGAACCTCCATGTCTAAGTACAACACATGATCACAACAATAAAATGCTGCTAGACGGAGAATAGTTAACTCGTGGTTGTTGTTGTTATTTTTAATGCCCCTTGGCAGCCGCGGAGCGGTGCTAGATTCTCCATACAGAATGGCGATGGGCAAAATATACGGACTACAGTTCATTGAGCCCAGTAGGAGAATAGTACCTATTTTCTTCGGGATCTAAATTTGAACCGATTCCAAATTCGAAACCAGTACCTGGATTGACACCTCCCAGAGGTATGGAACATTGAAAACATTGGATCCATTGCGTATTTTACGTGCACCAGATCCCATTAGCGTGCATGGTCCCACATTAGTTCAGTCGAGTGAGGAGTTCACCCTCGCAAGCATTGTCCAATCCAGTGCCGATTCACTTCCCGTGTTCTTACGGGAACGGAGTTTAGTTAGTAGGCCACTGCAGTCCCTTAGGCTTATAGAAGTAAATATTTGTTTTCAGAAAGTTGAGAGAGAAAATTCTGTTTTGCTCTTCAATAAATTCAGTTGTAGCATGCTGAAAAAAAAAGAGATTATTATGCTGTCGTGTGCACTCCCTATTTTATATAAATACCTGTGGTTCTAAATGAATAAATATTTAAGCAATATTTTACATGTATTTACTGAAAAACTGATAAATTTAGATGTATAGTCCTTGAAAAGTTATTACTTCAATTTAAAATTAATTTACAATGGGCATTAAAAAAGTAAGTTACACTTGTTCCTCCACGGATGGCAACATTGCAAAAGAAGACCGAAGCTTAATCAGACGATAGTTCAGTCCCACGGCTTCCAACGGTAGCCATTTCATTCGGATAGTGACAATCGTTGGTGCGTACTACGAGAAGGAAATGTCGCGTAAACTGGAAGCTCACTCCAAGGGATGCCAGTTCGGGACTGTACCGTGGATGCTGCCAGACCTCCCATCCAAAGCTGCGAGAAAAATCCTGTGTTGTGCGTGCATTGTGAGGTTCTGCATTGTCATGCAAGAGGACAATGCCTTTGCATGAAGCGTTTTGCCCACAAAAACGTGGTGTGCCGCGTACTCCAACGTTGGAGTAAGCTTCCAGTTTACGCAGCATTTCCTTCTCGTGGTACGCACCAACGATTGTCACTATCCGAATGAAATTGCTACCACTGGAAGCCGTGGGACTGAACTATCGTCTGATTAAGCTTTGTTTCTTGTTTCGCAATGTTGCCATCCGTGGAGGAACAAGTGCTGCTTACTTTTAGAATGCCCCCTAGTATTAATTGATTTTATTACATACTTGTGTTAAAATAAATAACCTAGATTTGACTCAAATAAAAATCAATCTTTGAAATTCGTCGATGAATTCCTGACTTTTATGAGGGAGTAAGGTAAGTAAACATCTTCAACCTAAAATCAGTATTTAAATAAAGGGGGCCCTAAGACTGACCCTATTACTTTCTTTAGCTTACGCCATTGAGTTCATGCAGAGTCAAATACATTAAATAAGTAATTTTGCTAAAAGTCACTAAAAGATAATGAGTTATAACGGCTATATTTAGCCTTTAAAATGTTTCTTTTTCTGTGATAAATCATCAACATCCTAACATGGTCGAAGGCTACAAGCCAATTATGACCTCAATTCATCGATTTCATGGCCTTACTCTATCCCTTTGCCCTTTAGACTTGTACTCCATGACAGCCTTTGATGTGTGATTTCGGTGGTCTTTCCATTTAATCCTGTAGTACTTCATTTTAGTTAACCCTTTGAGGCGCAACCCTTTCCCAATGCTGAAAAAAGGGCAGCCGTTGCCATCACTCGACTTAACTACCAGGAAGCTGTGCGGCACAGCCATCTGCGTCAAAAAAAGGGATCTCTAGATCTGTGGCACGCGATGAACGTTTCGATCGTCCGCCATATTGCTGGTAGTTAAGTCGAGCGATGGCAACTGCTGCCCTTTTTTTAGCATTGGGCCATCTATTCAGCTGTTCTCGCATTCTTCCATTTTTCAGCAGATGTCAGTGCTGTTAAAAATAATCGTGACAATTTTTTTACGGGAAATGACGTGATAAAAAGTAAATGATTCTCGTGGTGCTATGTCACCCGCAACTATTTTTATAGAAATCAAATACATTCTTCGTGACTGGCAATAGTCAAAACGTCAGACAACACCATGAGTATGGTGTTACCAGAGCTGGAACACTGCGCGTTAAAGGGTTAACTAGGGGCCAAGCCCCCGTAGACTCCATATGCTCGCTATTCGTACGCGGCATTCGACCTCTAACAAGGCTTATTCGTGAAAAGGCATACTCTTCACAGTCAAAAACCGAAGATTGATCAGATATAATGTTGCCGAGCTACATAGTGATTGATTCTTGCATGTTCCTTGGAACACAAAAAATTAAAATTAACAATATATTCAAATCTGTAAAATCTGTGAAACACCTTGCTATTTGCAAGCCATAGTGATTTTTCCTAATTTGGCGACTTACGCATTAGTTTAGTTAATTAGCATTCCTCATTAAGTTTGAAAAAAAAGAATAGCTCTTCATATGTTTATTTTCTAAAAAATACGGAACAGCAAGGATATTTTTTTACCAATGTTGACTTTTCATTATTTGACGATTTACATATGCGCATAATTGGTAATAATTCCTATTTAGGGCAGGCATGAAGACGGTTATTCTTAATACATAACCCTTTGCAGTTAAGTATAATTTTCAGTTCCTTTCTCATATCTTTAGTTTGTGCATTATAAAACATCCTTCTATACTCCTAAGAAATTTCATTTCCGTAGACTGTATAGCTATTTCATCACCCGTATTCAGTGCCCAAGTTTTGCTCCCATATAGGAGACTCGTATTGCCATTTTGGGGGGAAATTTATTCTTGTGCCTTTTCTTATATTTTATAGCGTTCTTTTTATAGTCCCGCTAATGTATTACAACTTAGGTAATTTATATTTTTTGGTATTGTCCATAAAAAATAAATATTTAGTCGTATGACATGTCACATCCCAGATAGTTAAATTGTGGTATTAATTAAATTGGTTTATTCTCTAAAATAATCTTTATGAGATATTTACCTTTAAATAATATCACCGTTGTTTTGCTTTTTAAAACTTTGAAATTATAATCTTTTCCAATATTAGCTAGTGTAAATATTACTCGTTGTAAGTAGTCTTCACCATCTTGAAATAAACTTAAAATCATCAGCAAAAATAGTGTTGCTGAATATTACAATTTATAACAGGTCGTTTATTTCAAAGCCTCAAACAAAAAGAAATAAACAGTCTATTATAAATTGTATGCCTAAAATAATGAAGCAATATTCATCCAGAAAAAAAACCATCTGACATAAAATTACATTAAAATTGAAAATTCATTTAAGAAATCATGTTTATAAAAAAATTATGCGGAATTCACTTTATAATCATATTAGATAAAATTTTCTGTTTTATTAATAGAAATAATACTTTCGATTTATCACACTGTATATTTTTTTAAACGACACTGGTCCATTAGCGAAAGAAAATGAATCTAGAAGTAACAAAATTCCATCACAAAACGGTGTGTTAAAAAATCATTAAAGTGTCATTTAGAGATAAAACCTGATCTCAAATGATTTAAAAGGAATTTCAATTTCTGCATTTATGTGATAAAATATGAGACTGCAATTCTTTGTACTAATAAATGCTGGAAAACGTGCAAATATCTTTTTTTAATGCTTATCTACTTTTAATTCTTTATTTTTCTATTTACATTAACTTCCCTTGTTTAATTTCTTACGGTTATTTTTTTAATGGGTCTTGTACCCTTTAAACGTGATGAAAATAGAAAAAAGTGCTTTCATGTATATGATTCCACATTTACATAAGTAATTTATTTACATCTGAGAAATTTTGCATATCATTATAATGACCTTTTCGGTTTATATTAATGCATTTAAAAGTTTTACAAGTTTATTAGGAAATTTAGATCTATTAACAGATTAAAAGTCTCTGTTTTCAACATCGGGGTTCACTGTGTGTAGCGTAAAACAAAAATCATTTTACACACTACATACATTTTGATGATGAATAATTAAAATTATCTATTTTTATATCCGACATTATAGAACTTTTTCAATTATAAATGATTTAATTTGTTAATTAGTAAAAAAATAATTAAATATTTTTCTGTAGATAAGTATAATTAGGTTTATAGGTATGATAGGTCATTTAATTAAGTATTATAATATATTAAAAAATATTGAGTCTGTAAAATGAATTTTATGCGTGTTCTGGCTGCGATATGAAAAAATGAACAAATATGAAAAATAGTTGCTTTTAATCAGTGAAAAAATTAGTTATTCGTAACTAACTTAGAAATTTTTCGAAGACATTAATGAAAACTGAAAACCTCATTGTACTGATATGCAAAATTTCTTACATTCAAATAAATTATTTTTTAAAACACATGATCACATAAATAAAAGAACTTTTTTTCTGCATTTTTAAAGGGTACATTATCCCTTAAGAAGTAAAGAAACTTTTGAAAAACCTTTTCATGAATGCATTTGAGAATCGACAAAATGAAAAATGTCTCATTAAAAAGCCGAATGAAAACATTTTACCTGTAAGCCTTGCGAAACATCCCGGAAAAATCTTTTCAAATATTTGAAAATTTAAAATATTTGACAAAGGTATTTTGCAATATTTGCTGTGATAAAATGCTTCTCCACATTCAATGTATCCATTTTTCTATCTCGAGAGCTTATTGAATCTGCCATTTCAGTTTTAGCGTAAAAACGTATGACTGATATTTAAAAAAAAAAAAAAAAATCCGCGCATACACGTGTACTTGCGCGAAAATACAGGGTGCGCAAAAAATCCGTAAAAACGTTAAATATTCATTCATAAAGAACAAATAATGATAGAAAATCGCGGTTTGGACAAGTATTAGTTAGTGGATGGTCGGTTTTTTTATGTCAAAAGTTGTAGTTCCAAGAGTTACCGATAGGTGGCGCTGACATTCACAGTGTGACGCTAGTTTGCAATTTAAAAAAAATTCTCTTACCTTATCCATGCAGACCGCAATTTTGTATCGTTATTTGTTCTTTTCTAAATGAATTTTTGAATTTAGATGCACTTAATCTGCGTCAAAAGCTCATGAAAACAAAAATTCATCAAAAAAGAACAAATCATGATACAAAATTGCAGTTTGCATGGAAAAGATTAGAGAACTTTCGGAATTTTAGAAATTGGAAACTTGCTTCATATGATGCATATCAGCACCACCTATCGGCAACATTTAGAACTACAACCTTTCTTATCATTAAAAGAAATCCGATCACCCCCTAACCCTATTTGTGCAAACCTCAATTTTCTAATCAATATTTGTTACTTTTTAATGAATTTCAAAACATTTTGCGGACTTTTTGCAAACCCTGTATTACGAGTTGACAAAGATTCCGCTAGAAATTCCAGAAAATCTAGGATACTTGGCAGCTATCTCGTCGAGGTAGATTAATTGGTCCACAAAGGTTACTTTCAGTTGTTAATTAGTGCATTAACTTAGCAAGTCGAAAAGGAAGGTAAATGAGTTTTAATTAACCGATTAAACTTTTAACCCTCATTTCTCTCTAGTAAAATTTGCTTTTACGCTGCGAGAATTTCAGAGAGGTATCTAGAACAGGGCCTGATTATCGCATGGGCGATTCGGGCATTTATCCGATGCTCCCAGATTTGTAAGACCGCCAAATAGCGCATAAAATATTTCTCTACTAACAGTTTGAATTTTTCTGAAAACACTTGTTCGTAGAGATTTAGGTAGAATTTAAAAATAATTTAGAAATTATGTTCTCGTCCTTTACTCGTTGTGTTTTTACGTCACAGCTTTCTCGTCACCTGTTCGCGCAAATTGCAGGCTGCAGAACTTCCATTTTCTGGCTCCAAAATGAAAAATGTCTCATTAAAAAGCCGAATGAAAAAAGTTCACCTGTAAGCCTTACGAAACATCCCGGAAAAATCTTTTCAAATATTTGAAAATTTTAAATATTTGACAAAGGTATTTTGCAATATTTGCTGTGATAAAATGCTTCTCCACATTCAACGTATCCATCTTTTGATCTCGAGAGCTTATTGAATCTGATATTTCAGTTTTAGCGTAAAAATGTATGACTGAGATTTTAAAAAAATGAAAAAGAAAAACTTCCGCGTATGCACGTGTGTTTGCGCGAAAATACAGGGTGGGCAAAAAGTCCGTAAAAACGTTCCAGATTCTTTCAAAATGAACAAATAATGATAGAACATTGCGGTTTGGACAAGTATTGGTTACTAGATGGTCGGTTTTTTTTTTTTTTTTTATGTCAATAAAACTTGTAGTTCCAAAAGTTACCGATAGGTGGCAGTGACATTCACAGTGTGAAGCTAGTTTGCGAATAAAAAATATTCTCTAACCTTATCCATTCAGACCGCAAATTTGTGTCGTTATTTGTAATTTTCTAAATGAATTTTTAAACTTAGATGCACTTAAGCTGCTTCAAAAGTTCGTGAAAACTTTAAAAAAATCATCAAAAAAGAAGAAATCATGATACAAATTTGCAGTTTGCATGGAAAGGATTAGAGAACTTTCGGAATTTTAGAAATTGGAAACTTGCTTCACAGGTGCATGTCAGCACCACATATCAGTAACATTTGGAACTACATCCTTTCTTATCATCACCAAAGAAATCCGATCACACTCTAATCCTATTTGTGCATACCGCAACTTTCTAATCATTATTTGTTACCATTTAATGAATTTTAAAAGTTTTTACGGACTTTTTGCAAACCCTGTATTACGAGTTGACAAGGATTCCGCTAGAAATTCTAGAAAATCTAGGAGGCAGCTATCTCGTCGAGGTAGATTAATTGGTCCACAAAGGTTACTTTCAGTTGTTAATTAGCGCATTAACTTAGCAGGTCGGGGAGGAAGGTAAATGAGTTTAATTAACCGATTAAACTTTTAACTCTCATTTCTCTCTTGTAAAATTTGCTTTTACGCTTGGAGAATTTGAGAGACATATCTAGGGTAGAGCCTGAGTATTGCATGGGCGATTCAGGTGTTTGTCAGAGGCTCCCAGATTTGTAAGACCCCCCAAATAGCGCATAAAAAACTTCTCTACTAACAGTTTGAATTTTTCTGAAAACATTTATTCGTAGAGATTTATGATGAAAGGCTGAAATTTTGTCACATCTTTAGTGCAAGGGGAACATTTTACCCACTGGGAATTATTGTACGCGGGTCGTATAAAAATTTAAAATGTATCCCCTTTTGAAAATGAACTAGGGAAATTTTTACTTAACATAATCTAATTTCCAGCCTGATTTTTAATATTTTTTTTTCAATTGGCAATGCCTACTTATGTCTAATACATAAAGAATTAAAGCCGTTACCAACTTTTTTTTGGACCCTGTATATTGCACCATTAACTTTTCTGTGCATTCCTCAATGAAATTATTTGCTTGTTTTATAGCTGTTTCATGTATACACATTCTGCGACTCACAAACGCAAAAAATTCAAATCTTTTGAAGGATTTTAGTTGAATTATGTTTGCTTCCATTTTAAACATAAATTAATGCTTTATATACCTTATTTTCACTAGAAGCAGTGTATACAAACATTCAACTGATAAATAATGATTAACCCTGTATATTTAGTTATGTTGCCTTATTATGAGTTGCACCGAAAACTTCTGGTCTTCCAAATTTGTATAAAGTCTAAATGAGGCCTTGGGAGAGAGAGATTTCTGTGGAATAAAAAAATGTTTAAAAAATCATCACCAGATGTCGTTTTAGAATTTTGTGAAACGACAAGTAATCCAGACCTATTTTTTTCGGTCCTATTTCTTTAAAATTCCTACCTATATAAATAATAGAGTAAAATGTTCTGCTGCTTCCACAGTTGTCAAATGTTCTTTTAGATGTTAAGGTTTTGAATATTAAAATACTAGGCTATATAAATAAAACTTTGATGAAGGTAGGAATTAAAACAAAAAATCTGGAGTGACTCCACTCGACTTTCCGAACACTTACGATTAAGATCATTATCAAGCATCTCAATAAATTTTAATCGATGAATAATTCAAACATAATGTAAAAGAAATCTTTGTCGTAGCCCTGCAGAAAAACTGTAAGTCCTATACACATCAAAATCAATACCGGTCTTAGGATGGTGATTTATAACATATATACCCAATTTGAGCTCAATCGAATGTACCGTTTAAACGCTAGCGCACCTTCAAGAATTCCCTCCATAGGTCATAATGTAAAAGAAATCTTTGTCGTAGCCCTGTAGGAAAACTATAAGACCTATACACCTCAAAATCAATACTGGTCTTTGCGACGGTGGTTTATAACATATATACCCAATTTGAGCTCAATCGAATGCCCCGTTTAGGAGCTATCGTGTTCACTCACTCACACACACACACGCACACACACACATACATATATATATCTCGTAAAAATAGCATAAATGAATTCAGAAGACCTCAAAACGTGTAAATACACAAAAATCTCGAAGTTGAACTTTTTCATGATTACAATACTTACCTTACATGGTTTGAAAAGTAAAAATAGGACCGAATGCGAGGCCTGGTAAACAAATCGACAAAAATAGAATCACAATTGAACAAAGCAAACAAAGACTTCAAATGATTTTGTAGAATAATATCATGGCTAAACATGCTCAATAGAGTCTCCACTAGAAGTCGGAGCCTGTTGTGGAGGAAATATAACAGGCAGTAGAAAAAACATTTGAGGAAAATATGTCTACAATCAAGAGACTTAACATTCGTTCACCAGAGATAAATAACTTCAGTTTTTATTATATGCTCAAATCGAATTTCAATGCGCAAAACTTTTCGAGTTCGAACTATTTTGTTTTGTGTAAACAGCCCCTTTTATGTCAATGCTTCATGTAGACAATATCCTTTTAATGAATAACAAAATAAACTATATTATCTGGAAAAACTATTTTAAACCAATTGGAATTACAACAATCCTTTGAAACCCTACTGACCGCGACTTCAAAATGACGTTAGTCAACTGCGACAGCTAATTTGGTCACGCGAATGATTTCACATTTTTTTTTTTTGCTCCGGGAATTAAAATGGAGTTTAAAATAGCGAAAAATCAGTTAACACTAGAACCGCGGTTGGGTCATTTTGACCCAAAACCAGATTTTATTCCGTTTTTTTTTTTTCAAAAAGTTACAAACTGAGATTTTCAAAAAATCGTGACTTTTCCTAATTTTATAAATTATTTGTAAAAAATTTAAGCTCGTAACTTTCATCCATTTTTTGTTTTTAATATGTACACCTGATATCGCGGAATGGGTCATTTTGACCCAAAACTTCCTACGAGTCTGGAAACCGAAGTTCAAATTAAGTAAACGTCATTATCATGCATAAAATGAACAGTAATGTCATAATAAATGGTATAATAGCATATTATTATGTCATTTTCATTACAGCGTCAATTTTACAAGTCGGGTCCATTTGACCTATCTCAAGCGACGCGGTTCTAATAAGAATTATAGCAACAATATTTTTGTGCTAGTAATTTAATATTAAACTTAATACGTATGTTAAGATTGAACTAATGTCATTACCGTTGAAATATATTATTACTGTTGCATTGCAACGTGAATTCGGCAAGTTGGGTCAATTTGACCCAGCCCGTGGTTTTAGGTATATTTGAAACACCGCGGTTCTAGTCTTAAAAATGAGGGTACCGGATGATTTTCAGATTTTTAAAGGTTCAGATATTGTTTTCTATATTCTTATACATAATTATGAAACATTTTGAGCGGACCGTACAAACGGTGTAGATACTATTACGCATTTTCTGCTTAACTTTTACGGCTTTTTGGATCAATGACGGTAAAAGTTTTATCTTGGAATGGTTGCCCGGGAGAGTTACTGAGTCAGTGATTCAGGAATCATTGTAACTGTATGGTCGGATTATCCGAAAACTGCATCTGAAGCTTTTAGATGGAATGTTCAATTGCTGATTGCAAAGTATGACGGACAATCAATTGATTCATCGACGCTTTTCCTTTTTAATCAAGATCGCTGACTCAACGATCCTGTTGCTTCGTGTTTTGCAGTCACTTTTCGCAGCTCCACAGCTGTGTGTGTGGCCAATTTATAAAATTCCCTTTTCAGGTGCGACATGAACACAAAGCCACAAATGCAAAGTCGAATCGTCTGTCGTTCGGAATAAACAGTTTAACAAGCACTTTCAAGAAAGAAGTGCAATGAGGAGGTTGTGACGCAGGTGTTTTTATACATCTGCGTGGCAGGAGAGTTCACTGTAGAAATATGAAGCGCCATCTGGACGCGAAGATTTTTTAAACTAACTTTTTGTCTCGGAAATCTTTCTCTCATGGACTTAAGGTTCCCTTGAATTACTTATTAAATTTCAATTCAGTTAGGTTTATTTTCTTTAATTACGGGCACTTGTCCTAGAAAGGGCATTCCATAAAAACTAGAGTTATTTTTTTACGTAGTGGCAACACCGCGAAACTAAAAAACAGGATTGCAGGCGATTTTTTTCAAACTGTTAACTTAAGGTGACCATATTTCTAAACGGTAATTTGGGGACAAATCAAACATTGTCCTCGAATCTAAACAAAACTTGGGGACACTAGAAAATATTTTCGAGGACTTATTCGAGGACACAACCTATTACCATGTACACCCTTCAGTATTCGAGTAAGAGATAAATTTCCTCGTTTAGATTTGTGAATAATAATTGAGTTTTTGAAAAACGTAAAACGTGAAAGAAATATGGAAAGCTATATTTATACATAGCCTAATTCATATTCTATCGCGCATGAGAACCATGGAGTAATCTAAGTCCATGATGAGAAGAAACTTTTTCAGAGATGAGTTTAGCTGTTTCTATAAGAAGAAGGCGGTTTTTGTTGTTTTCTTTTTCTATTTCTTCAGTTTTTTCCCTCCAGAAACTAATAACTGAAACTTTGAAGGAGAAAAAGTACACATCTCTAAATTTGAGGACATTTGGGGACAAAGTATATTTGGGGACAAACTTAAAAAAATTTCTATATTTGGGGACTGTCCTCGAATTTCGAGGACGTATGGTCACCTTATGTTAACTGTACGTTTATACAAAATTCTAAACGAAGCAGACTATTTTATTTTCCTAGTTCCGTGCTTGTTTAAAGAACTGTTTAATTTGCCCTACAGAAGTGGAGATGAACTAGTAGGGAATTGGACATTACATCACGATAATGCTCGCCCGCATGTCGCTACTTCTGTTCAGCAATATCTTAGTAAATGCAATATTAAAATCCTGCCACATCCTCTTTACAGTCCAGATCCAGTACTATGCGATTTCTGGCTGTTTCCGACGTTGAAGTTATATAAATGAAGTGAAATAAATTGCTTGATTTTTTATGATTTTACTCTCAGTTTCTATGGAATGCCCTTTGTATATAGGACACTGTCCACTGATAATGCCGGAAGTAGTGGTCATTATAGTAAGGCCGGAAGTAGTGGTTTATTACGGTATTACGGAGGCACTTACTAGCTAGACCAATGATGCCTCCTATGAAGAAGAGACGGACAAAGTGACATTCAAGCCCGTATCGAAAATAAGAACTCGAACCTGTGATGAGGTAGAATGATTCTTTAGCTACTACACAACTCGGGTGGCTTATATGTATGTTTATAATTCATGTAAAGAGAGGGCTCTGTTATTAGTAGTATTCTGACCAATACTTTTAGCTATACACTCTTCTAAGTGTGAAAAATTTAATTTGGAACATCCAAAAGAAATCATTTGAGAATTAATTTTTTTAATATTTCTATTTTTTAAATTAATGCTTTATTTTTCAGTAACCCATAATTCAATCCCTTACTTATTCATTAATTTATTAAACATGTAAATTACGAATAATTGTTATTTCGTGGATAATCTATGAAACAGAAAGTAAATTTTACGATCAAGTATTATGTATGCGTTTTTATTTTTTTTCAAATTCGCTTAACAAGAATTTAATTGTGAAGTGTTTGCAAATGTATTGTTATTTAAATTTCAGCCAAATGAATACTGCTATCTGTAAAGCTTTAAAAATCTAAACCAGTGTCTTTAAAAAATATTAAATTGAAAGCTTAAGCTCTATTTCATTTAACTGACATACATTAATGTAATGAAAACGCTAAAACTCTTAAAAAAGATTTTTAAAAGCTTTATTGGAGCTTATTAAAGATTAATTACTTGAAAACAAACGAAAAAAAAAGAGTTAAGAAACAGCTAGCATTCAATTACGTTTATAATGCACATTAAATAATTCTGATGCTATAAGATTGAATAGGTCTGTTTACTCCTTTCTCTAGATGTATAGCAGACGACCTTTAATCCCTTCTAATACATATTTTCCTGCAGCAGACAGGATAAAACAATAATGGATAATAAATCCTTTGTAGAGTAATATTGCGAGTGGGAGTTCTTTATTCAATTAGGTCTTCGTAATTTATTATAATTATTTCTTAATGAAAACTGTTGCTTGTATTATTGAATCTCGTGCACGGAGAAAAAAATATTTTCTTGGGGAAATTAAAGAAAGACTTATAAATCAGGATAAATAATTATATTTACTTAGTACTTGGAAGATTAATTATGCATAGACAGAACAGAATTTCTAACTAAGGGTTTTTCCTTAAGGGAAATCGACTAATATTTAGTTTTGTTGACATTAATAAATTCCAACCATGCAGTATTGACATAATTACATTGTAAATAAATTAAGTGTCCAGGAGATAAACCTTCAAATACCAAACTTTTGTAGAAAACAACATCATATGTTGACATTTGAAGGAAGTTTCATATGGTACATTCTCACCACGGAATGCTGGTCAAAATATTGCCCTAATTAAAAGCTATAAAAATGTTGATTATATCGTATTTTATTGAATTTCTAATGCCTCGTTTACACTGAGCCCACAATTCCACGGCAATGAGCAAGAGAAATGGAAGTAACACGAATGTAAACACCTCACCCGTCCTGCTCATGCCATAACCTTTCTTGCTGCCCTTCCTGCTTTCCGCACTCCTTCCTGAAGGGATTTGGAAGGCAGTGGGAAGAGAAGTACAGCAGGAGAAGGGAAGTATATCAGAATGTAAATCCCCCACTGCTTTTGGAGCTGCCACAAGAGTATTCCCTAACAAAAAATCATCAGCGAGAGGGGAAGTGGTAATGGCTGAATGTAAATGGGGTATATAGGTTAGCGCCAATGGAAAAGTGATGCTTTGCAGAAATAAAAACATTTGGGGGTCACATTTGTGACGCCAACTTTAAAATCAGTTGGTTTCTCTTACAATGTAGTTCAAGGAGTTCAGAGGTTGGCATTGCAATTTTCCGGACAGAGGATACTGGAGAAGGGTAATGACTAACCTAACCAGCGTGGTTCAATGTCGAGTACTGATAACCAAGGGCCCGATCACAAGCGTTAAACCCTTGTGTACCACAAGTCCCTCTTTCCATGTACTCAAGCTCTAGGACACAAGGAGACGGACGGAAACGATTATCTCTGTCTTCATACAGAACGCCAACAAGCTCAGCAAAAACTATTAAATGCATTTAATCCCGTAATCGTATCATAATCAAACTGATTACTATTATTTTCGATTATGATTATCGGAAAAATGAGTTAAAGGTCTACGATCTGATTTACGATTATATGAGTAATCGATTTTCCATGTTACAACTACATAATATAAAAAATGAATTACGAGTTTAACAACTGAGAGTACGAAACCCCCGTGTGATTTTTCACAATCCCACGAAAACGTACGCTGAGTGCATTTAACCATGTAATCTTCTCATAATCAAAGCGATTACGAACTCTTTGATTACGATGATTATTTGAAAAATTAAATTTCCAACTTGCGATTAGGTTAAATTTATGTAAGAAATTGAAGTTAAAGATTACGTGATTACTTAAAAGTAAAATAAGATAAAATAAAATAAAATTATCCGATTACGAAAGCAAGTGTAATATTTATTACAGTTTAACAATTAAAAGGAGTATTGTTCACATACCTACATTAGTATCTAAGACTTGCTAGAGCTGATTTTTGAATGGATTGGAAAGTTGTTTCTGGATTAATCGCTAAAATTAAATCTTTTGCAATGGAGAAGCATGGAAAGTGAATTGCCTAGTAGGCAATTCAGTTAATGGAGTCAAGTGAATTGGAATCAATCTCTCGGTTGTTAATATGTTTATTGTGAAATGTGGCTTAAACTTTCTTGAGGAAGCATCTGTAATGATTTTACTCAAAAATAAACATTTGTTTATTTTTTAATTAATTTTAAGCTTTTTCAACTTACATGCGAGCTGCAAAGTGGAGAAATATAAAATATCATCTGATTTCTCAGAGCTAATTTTGTGGATCGTTTTATTGGATTTATGTGTTTCCTTTTTTTTATTGTGTGTAGTAATTGTGCAAGAAAAAAAAATATATGATGCTAGTACATTAAATTCTTATAGCAGCTCATTTTAATGAAAATCATAATATTTATAACTTGATAATAGACATAATTCTTGAAACGAAATTATTAAAAAAGAAATAAATGCAAGGTAATCTTGACCATTTTAAATTATATATTCTTTGAAAAGAAGTTCCTCTAATTTATGTACTCAACCATGGAAAATCACATCAATGATATTTCCTCTAATCCTACATGGCTCGAATTTTTTTCAGTGTCTGAAATAAATATATGTAATGATACCAGGGGGGAAATGTTCTGGGAAAAATAATTAAAAAAAATTATAGCCAAATATTTTACTAGAAAATCGCTTTTTTATTTCAGTTTCATATGTTGTTCTCTGACGCTTAACTATAACTTTTTGGCAATTATTTTCAAATTTTAGTATTCAAACTATTTTTTAGTATAACGAACTGTCATGTACAATAATTTTTTCTGGGCCAGAACTCTTTGCTAATTATTTTCTCCTTAATTGCCTAGCATAAACAAATGACATACGCAAAGATTACGTTTTAAATTTCAATCAGTTTTGATGATAATGTTAAAAGTAATGACAGCTACACGCACAGACTTGAATTATATCGTTGCTATTTATGTATAATTACTCTTAAAAACCGATAGATGTCTATGCAAGTATTTTATAAAATTGGAGGATCAATTAAAGTGCCTGTTCAGCATAAGGTACCAGGTCCCTTACAGGGTTAAAACAAGTCAAATGAAAGAAACCAAATATCGATATTTTAAACTATTCTACCGTCTCAAATTTCTCAGATTAATCTAAAATATCAGCAATATTAAACTGATAAGTACACGCGAACTGGAGTTTCCTATTTCATACACGCATACACAATTTTCACAACGAATACGCTCAACATTTATTCAATTTATCTGCATGGAATTGAACATACTAGAGTTTCAAGTTTCTGAAGATCTGATATTTCAGTTAGCAGAAGAGTTGAGAATATTAAATTCAGCCGAGTTAAACAGTTAAAACTATCAGATTATTTCAGTAAAATATGATCGGTAAACAAAACTAACGTAATAAATCTCAATATTTTTGATTATAACAAAGAAAACAAAGTTTAAAATCTAAAACTGTCTAGAAAAAGCCAAAATACTGCATTATAAGAATTAAAAAGCTTATACTGCATTAAAAAGCATCCCATCTTCAGATTTATTTACATACATATTTTTCTTTATTTACAGTTTTGCAAAGTTGCAAGAGTCTAAAACTTCCATTAAATGTGAACGAACTCTTGTTTATATAACTATATGTATTTTTCAAAAATTAAATTATAAGTATTTCTTTTTAACGTAGATACTGAATCTTTCAAAATTCATTTATGTTGTTGCAAACAAAAGCCAACTTCTCTATCAAATTGTTCAGAGATGAATTCCTAGAAAATAACTTCAATTACATTCGCTAAGAAATACCTGAAGCTCTTTCTAGAAGAAAGTTTCATGGCTTTGTTTCTGCTCAAAATGCTTTCCAAACGAACAAAAATTTAATTTTCTCGTCTGAAAAATATTCCGCTAAATCTTTAACTTTCCCCTACCTACCACATTAGAAAGTGTTTTAAATCGTAAAAGAAAACTGTCATGCATCGTTCGTTTAAAGGTTTTAAAAATTGTGTCATTTTGGTTCTTTCAATCATTTAAAATTGTGCTGAAATGTTGAAAAAGTATGTATATTTACATTTTTAAATTACTATTAATAATTAACTAATATTTTAAATGTTGCTAATAAAATGATATTATACCACGAATCATTAATTTTAAGTGTTTAAAATTTGTGATGTTTATGTTTCTTTCTTAAAATTGTGCTGAAATGATAAAAAAAAGTATGTATATTTAAGTTTTTAAATTACTTTTTACATATTATATATGTACATATATTTCCATACTTTTACCATTTATATCCAGGCGACAGTAGATCTGAAGATCTACTGTCGCCTAGGGTGGGAAAAAATAAAAGATTTTTTTTTTCCCCCACCCGTTTTTTTTTTTTTTTTTTTACATATGCTATAAAAACCTGCATTTAATCTTGGCTAAAAGTTAGTATAAGGAGGTTTGAAAAATATTTTTTGTTTATTTTGTTTACAATAAATAAATAAATAAATAAAATGCGGTACTTTAAAACACAAGATCATCTTTAAATTTCATTTAAAACAAGCTATGTCTTTAGATTTTTAAATTTAATATAGGAATAAACTTAAAACAGACATAAAGTAGTAAGATAAAATTACTCTTATTTTAACTGGAATATTTTATTTATTTTCTAGATAAGACATTCTTAAACTTAATTTTGTTCATTATAAAGAGTATATAGTTATTTTGAACTATTTAATTATAAGTCTAGACATTATGGTTATTTTATATTTCTAACACTAAATTTTCTTAAGTCTAAATAGTTATCTTCAGAATAATCAATTTTAACTGAGCTCTTACAAATGTTTTATTATGATTTTAGTTTTAAATATTAATTAATGAGATTTTAAAGTGATTCTTCTTGGGAAATTATCAAAAATTAAACAAATTACAAGCAAAGATGCATCTTCAGTATTTGTTCATAAGGGGAAGAGGAAAGAAAATAATATAACCAGATAAATACTTTCTGATAAGCAAAAAGTTTCTTTTTCTTTCAGAAACCTAAATCCAACCATTAATTAAGATAAACGCTGCTAAACAGAATACAAGATAAGCATCTTATTATATATCGTTATCATTAAGCAGGGGTAATTCAGGGGGAAATAAATCCTTGAATCTATTTTTCTGAAATAAATAACCACTAAACAGATTTCATTTACTATAACTATATAAACTTAATGTTATATATATTTGGAATTTAATTTTCAATATGAATAGTTACGTCATTTAATACTAGTTAAAGCTTAACAAGGGAAAAATGTTTATAAAGTTTTCGGGATATTTTGACATAGAATTAAATTTGCTAGTAAACTGTACGCATTATTAAAACATGACTGACAAACTGTTGTTTGAGTAGCCAAAATTTTGAATTCATTAAAAGTATGTGTATGTAGCCAGGTATTGTATTAATTAAAAGTATGTGTGGGTATACAGATTTTGTATACAATAAAGTATGTGTGGGTAGACCGAATTTGTATACATTAAAAGTACACTAGTGGCCAAAAGTATTGCAAGTTTCAGAAATCTAACCCTTTTCAAGATTAAGCCTCCTCTGCCCAGTCAAAATTAAAAATTAATATAATAGATATTTTTAAATGTCAACATATTAAATTAATTAATTCAAAGACAAGATAGCATTAAGTTAAAGAGCAATAATAATTATTTAATTTATTAAAGAACAACATAAAAAATATATAGGTTATTACAGAAATCATAATCCATTTTGGCTCGATGGAATTAAATTAAATAATTAATTCCAAGTTATTCTGCAAAAAGAGGATAATAAAATGCAATTGAGCTAAATATCATTTATTATTTTGCTTAGTAGCCTTGACTTTGATCACAACAACCACTCTTTTAGATATGGAATCCGCATGTTTTACTTCACTTCCTTTGGTGTTTCATGGTGCCAACTTAAATTATTGATTCCTGAAGCTCTCATTTTGTTTTTTAGTGATTTTCACATGTATTCTTTGCAATTATACTGCATGAATTCTCAAAAATATTTAAATCTGCAAAATTTCCTGTATATTTTTACTGGGCTTATTTTAAACGATGGTTAGATTTCTCAAACTTGCAATACTTTTGGCCAGTAGTGTATGTGTGGGTAGCCAGATCTTGTGTACATTAAAAGTATGTATGGCCGATTCACTGAATGCTGAAAATTTTCTTTTTTCAATAGGTATTTAATGTTCCGTTGATAAAGTGTTAGAAATCAGCTTAAATCCACTTCAACATAAGGGATAATTATATTTTTAGGCTAACAGATATGAAATATAAAGTACGAAAAAGTATAACTATCGCCGTGTATGAGACACCAACCAAAATTGTATCTGTAGACACAAAGTATTTATCTAAGGGTTGCCAGATATGAGATCTAACAGAAAAAGACCGCAGAAGTAGGAATGTCCAAGCATAATTTACAGAATAGCCTAAATTCTTTATCATTTTAAAATGCAGGGTGTTTATAAATAAAGTTACTCTGTTTTAATCTACGTAGAGGCTGTTCTGGGGGACGCATTTCGTTGAAACTTGGTAAATGCATTATATGAGTCGCCCAAATGCAAAACTCGTTAAATAATAATAAAAAAAAAATCAAAATTGAGATTATAACGCCATTTTGTTCTTTACATCAACCTTCGTGCATCCCCTTTAAAACAAATGCAGCAAAAATAAAAATCTTAACTATTGAAATAGAGCTCCGAAAATCCTATACAGCTGCAAAATTCTGTAATCTTGCTTACGTCCGCACAATTCGTTACATCCATTATATTCGACCCGCATCAAAACTCGCTATATCCTCAGCTGTTCGTACTCAGTACATGTTTTTAGGCTGCAAAACTCCTTAAATTACAGGCTTTTTTCTCCATTGATCTTTTTCATTATTACCAGCATTGCATCAATATTTCTCCCGTATTTTGTGTGTGTTTTACTGTGATTAAGACAATTTTTTATCGTCTTTTAGCTATTTATTTTACAACATAAGTTTACTTTTTAATCATTTTATCAATCGACTTTAAAAATTTGCCTCTCTCCTATCGAACCGGATCAGGCAGCTTAATCATTCCAAACTTATATCTACAATTTTATAATCTGTATTGCGCCGACCGAGTTGTATGATGGGTAAAGCACCGTACTCCGGTTTCGGGTTCAACTCCCGGCGGCTGGGGTTCGATCCCCGACTGGGCGTGGTTGCCATGTCCGTCCCTCATAAGGGGTGACGTTGGTCCACCTACTAGGTGCCTCCATAATAAAGAGACCGACAATTCCGGCCTGTTGTGGCCAAAGCTTTCAAGGCAAAGGCCGGCCATTCGAAAAAAAGAAAGCAATCTGTATTGGCCATTCCAATGTCCAACTACCAAAGAAAACACTTTCTGTTATGCATGGACTAAAAATATGCATCTCAAAGAATCAACTGAGATAACATCAGCTGTATAAGAAATTTGACCTAATCCAGATATCTACTGTTTTTCTAGTATGTAATGACTGTGAGGGCTAAATTAATATGCACCTTAATGATGTTTTCGTACTGTTTCAAAACGTGACAAATTCTTCATACAGCAGCAAAACTCTGTAAATACAAAACAATTAGTCAAATAACATGAAAACTACACCAAATTCAGGAAAAACCCTGATGAAATCGGATTCGGAAGGAACTTTTGCACTAAACTGTCGAATTCCAAGCAATTACCTTGGAAAAACCTCTACAGAAGTTTTTTTTTTTAATTTCCTGTAAAAAAAATCTGGATGGCGCTAACGAGTTTTGCATTTAGACAACTCATATGGACCATGGGGAAAATAAATCTGTAATGAAAATACAATTCAAATTACGACCGATAGATGTCACATCTCACGTAGAGTGTATTTTGTAAAAAATTGTAGAGTTTTAGAAAGACAGTACCATATAATTATTCTTCACTACACCTTTAAAGGAAAAGCCATCGTTAATAATCAAGTTGTTTCAGCAGAACTGCATTACCCTATCAACAGTACTGCGAGAATATTGACACGTAAAAAGCTTAAGAAAAGAGCCTATGCAAATTTGAAGAGTTTTAAAAAGGCCAACAGTAAATGCAGTATGATCATAAAATTGATTTTTTTTTTATGAGGACAGTATTAATTTATCAGACACATTGTGATAGTATCGAAGCTTGAAATACATAGGCCTTTTTCGTAAGCGTCGATATTCCCGCAGTGCTGTTCATAAATTCCTGCAGTTCTGATTCAAAAACTTGACAAATAAGCGGTATTGATTCCTAGCCTTGTTAAAACGCTGTTCCAAATTTGCATAACGTCCTTTCCAACAGAAAAAGCGCCATCTATCGGTCGAATTTTGAACAATTTTTTCAATTGCAGATTTCGTTTCCCCAATGGTCCACACAACGTAATAACCAAGTTTCAACGAAATGCATCCACCAGAACGGATTATAAGCAGGTCTAAACAAGGTGACTTTATTAATAATAACACCGGTCAACACGATTTTTGGGTCTGACTTCTACATGTTAAATTTTAGTTTCTCCTACTCAAAAACTAAGGAATATATACATATATATATATATATATATTATGAAAATTTGCTTTTGTAGAAATTAAAGCAATTTTTCAATTTCTTGGCAAAATCACTGATTTTTATAATTCGTTTTTTTGTAATTCCACTCTAAATTATAATCAGAAAAGTTTTTGCTGGATATAAAAGTCTTTTTTATTCAAGATTTGTGATAAACAATAACATATAAATGTAAAATAATAAGAAATTAAAGTCTAAATGTGAATATTTTTCGTATTTCTTTTATGTTCGTATGAGCAAATAATAATACAAGCAAATAATAATATTACAAATAATACTACAAGCAATACTATAGAAACACTACAAATAATACAGTTTACTTTGGCGTTATTCAAAGTGCTGCCATCTTTCGTTTATGAAATAAATTAAAATATACTTATCGACGTAAATCAGACAAAAGCAAGCTTTAAGAACTAAAAATGAAAATTTAAGTGTTTTTCAATGTCTATAATCAGAATTTAAGCATGAGAACAGAACCCCCCCCCCCACCTAATTTTTTTTTGTTGACTGGCGTAATCACCCTATATCAACACAATATTATATAAGATGAAAATTCATTCTACGCGACCAAAATCTCATGCAATGGAACACAAACTTGAGGTAATGACTTGCACGCATGCATAATGTCAAATCTCTTAGGAGTCCTCACAGTCCTGTTCAATAATTCTCGTCGTGCGAACTTCGCAAACTACTGAAGTGGTCCACAGCGCATCGTAGCTGCCGAATTACTCTGGTTCTCCATACAATCGGTGTAAATGTTATGAGAGGAAGAGAGAGATACATGAATTGGAGAAATGGTTTTGTGAGTGTTAGCAGCTGAAGGTTCATACATTAAAAGCGTGAATTTCTGTTGCAGTTCTTGTGATGCAATGCCTCAAATAATTCTCATTAATGTGTATTTCCCATACCTATTCTAAATACATTACAGCCTCTATAAAATGATACCTTTAGCGCGCCCTTACGATAACTCTTTAACGCGCAGTGTTCCCGCTCTGAGAACACCAAAATCTGACGCTTTGACTATTGCCAGTCACGAAGAATGGATTGGATTTCTATAAAAATAGTTGCGTGTGACATAGCTCCACGAGAATCCTTTACTTTTTAGCACGTCATTTCCCGTCAAAAAATCGTCACGATTATTTTTAACAGCACTGACAGCTGCTGGAAAATGGAAGAATGCGAGAAGAACTGGATAGATTGCCCAATGCTGAAAAAGGGCAGCCGTTGCCATCGCTCGACTTAACTACCAGCAAGATGGCGGACGATCGAAACGTTCATCACGTGCCACAGATTCAGAGACCCTTTTTTGACGACAGCTGGCTGTGCCTCACAGCCAACTGTCGTCAAACAGTTTTGTGACAACAGTCACGTTTTGGTGCACTGATCTGCCGTACATTTTAAGAGCTGAAGTTTTCTCTCCGTACCACTCGGCGGGTCTGGTTTTCAAAAGGCACCACACAATGTGATAGCTATTGGCGCTATATTTAATGATCATTAAATGCATTTGCCTGAGTTATCCCCTTCACACCTTTCTTCAAGTTAAACGAGTTAATTTCATTTCAGACTTTTCATAGTCGCGAGCCAAAGTAAGTAATTGCTGAATCTTAAATTATGATAGTTCTATTTCAATAAAACTGTCTTAACTGCTTCTTATGGTGAGGTCTCAGTAGCAGAAAGGCGCATTATGGACAGCTGATTCTTAAAATTGAAGTTCGCCCTAAACTTCATCCAGAAAAATATTAAAAGGCTTTACTCGACTAAAAGTCCAGATTTAGATGTGGTTAAATTTGTAATCACAGCAAGTCAGGATGCAAGTCAATAGCTTTCCTAACTCACAGATTAGAAATCGAAGCTCAAGTGAATCAACGTTTTTTTTTCCCAAAAGGGGCTAGATTTTCTACAGTACGGCGAGATTCCCCACGTGACCAACTGTCGCGGCTATCCGCAACACATACAAAATATTTAAAGTTAACCATCAAAAACATTTCGCCAGTGAAGAAGTGCCAGATTGGGCGAACGCGAATACACCAGCATACCAATGCTAGTGTATTCGTATAAAAAATAAAAAGTTATCATAAACTAAAATAAGGCAATATGTGTGTAAGGTATAAAAATGTCTAAATTTGTAATTTTTACATTCATATTAGTTTGTTGTTAAGATCTTAATCCCATTCGGTAAGATTTAATAATAAAATTTGTTCATGATAAACACGTTTTTTTAAATAACAGTTAAATGGTTAATTTTATAATTTTTACAAATTTTTAATTAAAATTATAGTACTGATATATGGATATAATTCGAAAGAAATACCACTGACTAACAATAATTTCGCAGTGTCTTGTACCACGAAATTGTAATAGTAAGTAATAAGCGATAGTAATGTATAACATGAGCATTATGTAACGAAAGAGGGGCCATATTCAATACACTAAGATTCCTAAACCAATTTTATTATAATGTTTCACAGTAACTTTGTTCTATGAGCAGAGTCTCCAATCTTTACGGGGTACAGCTTAGCCACTTCATGTGAATATAATTTTAAAATATATTTTCTGAGTGGGCACCGAATCAAACGCCAAACCAAGAAATCTTGCTTTATTCTTGGACGAAAATTGCTATTTGCAAAAGGGGATTATATACATGGTGTCCCCAGAACGCTGACCTAGTCTTTTATTCCTTAAATATTGATCACAGACCTATTCAATGAAATGCAGAGTTACGAAAATTACATAATTTGCGAATTAAATTGTCTGACAAGAAAAATCGCGAAAACGAAAAGTGAAAAAAATATAGAAAAATTACAGTACAACCGTAGATTTTTCCTAACGAATGATCAAAATTTAAATTAATGAATGGTATGAAAGACATTTATTAAAAATATACATTAAAAAAGCATTTTTAATGTCTTATTTTTAAATAGACTAATACTAAAATAATGTTAATAAGTAAAAATATTTTAATATTTTTTAACTGCTAACTTAAAATGTGTATAAATTATAATAATTTTTGCTTAAAATTATCCAATTTTAAAGCAGTAAACCATTTTAATGTTCGGCTGGCATATGTATTTGCGAAAAGTATAAACACATTTCTTGTTATTTACATGAGTATACATTATCAAACTTCTAGAAAAACAGATATTTATGTAATTCTTTTAAACATTCCGCTAAGTTAACCGTACACATTCGAAGACTTTTTTCAGATTTTTTTTTTTTTTAATTTTCAACTTCTGAGATGCATTTCATTATTATATATGTCTGAAAAATTAAATAGTATAAAATAAATCTTTTTTTATTAAAAGGCATATTTAGCCATAGAAATATGGGATTAAATCTGATAAATTAAAATTTCCGCAGAACATGATAATTTAAAAAGAAATGTATATGTAAATATTAGGTAGATTAAATAATGATCACCATGACATTTTCCATGCAATAGGCTATTCTCATAAAAATAATCTGAATATCTGAGGGGCTAGAGCTTTTAAAACATGCTTACATAAATATTTCTGAAAATTCTTCTCATGTCAAAATATAAATCATTATGAAACATAAAATTGTTATTATATCATGGGTAAAGTCTAATCTTTTTATTACTGTTTGTAAAACACGTATGCAAAATTTCAAGACATTTCATGGGTATTTTTTATTTTAGGATGTTTTGCGTTAAACTGAAAAGTGTAAAATTTTATTTTGAAAAAAAGCAAAAAATAAGTTTTATAAACATGTAAACAGCTGTATTTTTACATAACATCTAAATAGCTGTAAGTTCGGTTCTAAGTAAGATAGATATAAAATTTAAATGGTTTCGGAAACCTAAAAGTAATTTTAATATTTCAGCAAAACTCATAAATCGATATTTTTATCCAAAATAATGTTTTTAACGCGTATGGTTACATTAAAATGATGCTTCTTTTATACCTCAACATTTATAAAAATATTCTTTTCTGTAAATAATAAGGCGTGACAGAGAATAGCGAAGAAATTCAATTTCTTGGGTACTCTTCTACAGTCACTACATTCCAGTTTTAGCTGAAAATTGGTTAACGAAAAAAAAGTAATGAAATTCACCTATGAATAAAATGACTTGGGTATAAGCGAAATTTTGTCACGTACGTATGCATGAATTTCATACCTAAAAGAATGATGAAAAATAATGAATGGAAAGCACAGGATTTTCAAAAGTTGTATTACGTTCCTCTGCAGAATAGCTTAAAAACTCTTTACTTTAATAAAGTGCTTGAAAACATGAAAATTATCTCATTATTTGAAATGAACACAAAATTGGAACAGCACATTGAAAAAGTTAAAACTGCTCCTAAATATCACTCAGTTAACAGTTGAAACAGTTGAAAATAACAGTTGAATATAAACAGTTGAAAATAAAGGAAAATATACAACATACAAAAAACGAAATTCACAAACGAAAATAGTGTCTTAATGAGCTATCATATGCATATGTTTATAAAGTACAGAAAACAGACATTCAGAATGAAGACTGCATTTTCAACTTTAATTCAAAAAGTTTCAAAAATTGTCTTAGTTTATTGTCTAGAAAGTGCCGACCGGATTGTATGGTGGATAAAGCACCGTACTACGGTTTTGGGTTCAACTCCCGGCTGTCGGGGTTCGATCCCCAACTGGGCGTGGTTGTCATTTATCCGTCCCTTCATAAGGGGCGACGTTGGTCCACCATAATAAAGTGGCCAGCAGTTCAGGCTCGTTGTGGCCAAAGCCTTCCAAGGCAGAGCCCGGTCATTGGGGGGGAAAAAATATGTGGAAAAAATGTAAAGATAAACTGGATTAATTTTTTATGAACTTTTTAAAAGCCAAATATGAAGAGAAACATACAAATAAAAGTTTTAAATAAAAGATTCAAAAAAGTTCAGGCAGTCCCTTCTGTTGAAACTAACGCAACGTGTATCAACGCACCATTATACTGCTCAAAACAATTAAAGGATATTGCGGTTTTAGGTGGATCTTGTGGCTGGGAAACTTTTTAGCTGATTGATACATGGTCGACAGACGTAGTGGGTTATAAGAGAATAAATTACACATGTTTGGCAGAAAAAAATGCATTTTATTGCGAATTTGTGTAGAAAAGAAAAAAAAACACAATTTGTGCATATGGGAAGAAAAGAACAAGAAAAGGTGTTTTCTTCAAAGGAAATCATTTTCAGTAGGGGGTATGGTTTCCACGGAGGGCCAGCAACGTTGAACACATTTGAGGCATGTAGTCAATGAGGCTATTAATCAGGAGTTGGAGTATTCTGTCCCACTCTTCCAGAAGAGCTCTTTCCAGTTCTTGGAGAGTTTGTGGGGGTAGTTGGCGGTCCGCAACTCGTCTTCCTAGAGCGTCCCAAACGTGCTCTATTGGATTCATGTCTGGAGAACACGCTGGCCATTCCACTCGTACGATTCCTTCCTCGAAAAGGAAATCCCTCACCAGGTTAGCACGATGTGGCCTGCAGTTATCGTCCATTAAAATGAAGTCATCTCCGATTGCTGCAGCGTAAGAGACTACAATAGGTCTGAGGATCTCATACCTATATCGGCGACCAGTCAGAGGTCCATCTCGAATGATGTAGAGGTCTCTGCGCCCGTCAATGGAGATGCCACCATACACCAACACTCTACCAGCGCCGAATCTGACACTTTCGTGCACGAACGCAGGATTATTCCTACTGCCACGGTCCCTCCAGATAAAAATACGCCTATTATCAGCATGAACTGAAAAACGGGACTCGTCAGTTAAAAGAACATTGCTCCATTCATTTCTCCTCCAGTTCACATACTCTGTCTGCCCTCTCCCTGCAGTCGCGACGATGCCTGGATGTTAGTCTAACACATACCATCGGTCGGCGAGCATACAGACCTACACCATGGAGACGGTTTCGGACAGTCTGAGTTGAAACCGTGATGCCAGTAGCCGAGCGAAAGTGTTGTTGGAGAAGAGTAGCGTTCATATTCCGGTGTCTCCGAGCCGTTAGCACTAAATAACGATCTTCATTGGGCGTTGTTGCCCGTCTACGACCTTGCCCTGGTCTTCGGCCTGCACTTCCAGTCACCAAAAACCGGTTGCAGATCTTGGAAATCACACTTTGTGACACTCCAATGGCTTGCGCTACTTCGGCTTGAGTTTGGCCCCCTTCTAACCTACCGACAACTCTCCAAGCTTCTGAATCGGTTAAATGACTTCGCTGAGACATCGTACTCATCGAAACAAAGCAGTCACTGAATGCCGATCATCCTCGTCTTCATTGTCTTTTATTCAATTGAAAGTCCAATTTCATTTACTGCCGCTGAAGCGACGTTTTTGACGTCGAACTCAAAATTAGCATACTCCACAGTTTGAAAATCAGAAAAATTTGCATTTGTGATTCTCTTCTTCCATTTTCGGCAAAAAAATTTCGCTTATATCTTTATTTTATATAAAACTTACATTATCCTTTAATTGTTTTGAGCAGTGTATATCTTTTAATTAGTTGGAAGGTGTTCGTTGAAATATAATGAATATGACAAACATTTTTAATCGAATATACATGATAAATTTATTAGCACAATATTTTGTGCTTTAAATCCTGTTATCTTTATAAAACAAAACGCATCTATTTTAAAATCAATAGTTTTGTGTTGTCATTACATAACTAAAAACACTAAAATATCCTAATCGAGTCTAAAAATAAAATCAATTCGTGCGTCAGGTGAAATTATAAATTTAAATCTCTTTATCCTCCGTGGGTCAGCAAAAGAAAATAGTTTATTTTGAGATCGTGAAAAATAACCAAATGTCATCTTAAGCAGCCATTTAGTAATGCACAAATTGCGAATCTAATTTCATTTGACATTTAAATTATGTCATATTTTATCCGTCTCATGCAATTTTTATTTTATGCCGTCAGGTTTTTGAATGCCTTTAAAGAAATCACGGTTGGTTCAGTCAATTCATCTCGGTTAGATCAACCAGTTTTTTAAAATAATATTAAATCTTGCAACGGCGTTAACAAAAAAGGATAGTACATTATGGGGGAACGTCAGCCTTCGTTCAAATATAATATTCCTCTAAAAATCATAACTAAAGAAAAGCTTTTATGAAGTATGCGTCTTGTATCAGAAAATACCCATTTTTCATTAAAACATAAGGTAAGGATTTCTGTTTGATATTCTTATGCTTGATGAGTGCATATGCGAAAAATTATATAGCATATAGCTTCTTATATTTAACCCTTTGAGGCGCAACCCTTTCCCAATGCTGAAAAAAGGGCAGCGGCTGCCGTCGCTCGACTTAACTACCAGCAAGATGGCGGACGATCGAAACGTTCATCGCGTGCCACAGATTTAGACACCCCTTTTTTGACGACAGCTGGCAGTGCGCACAGCCAGCTGCGTCAAAAAAAGGGTCTCTGGATCTGTGGCAGGTGATGAACGTTTCGATCGTCCGCCATCTTGCTGGTAGTTAAGTCGATCGATGGCAACGGCTGCCCTTTTTTTAGCATTGGGCAATCTATTCAGCTGTTCACGCATTCTTCCATTTTTCAGCAGATGTCAGTGCTTTTAAAAATATTCGTGACAATTTTTTTACGGGAAATGACGTGCTAAAAAGTAAAGGATTCTCGTGTAGCTGTGTCACCCGCAACCATTTTTATAGAAATCAAATCTATTCTTCGTAACTGGCAACAATCAAAACGTCAGAGTTTGGTGTTCCCAGAGCGGGAACACCAAACTCTGACGTTTGAGCGTTAAAGGGTTAACCTTCCAAGCTGCTGTGATGTAAAACGTCGTTCACTTCATTCCAGTTTTCACTGCAGTGCATCTATAATTTAGATTATTTATAACACAAAGATATCATAAAATATGCTATGTAATTCAGGTACTTATATTTTAATAATTACAAATCTTCTTCCTATCATTTTCTGTAATTTTAAAACTGCATGAAAATTTTACAGTGTAAAAACTTGGCACAATTTGCTCATTTCCAAAACGCTCAGAGGGTTAAAATAAAAACAACGTGCAACTTAAAATATTCAATTAAAAATACCCTATTGAAAAATAAAACAATTTGAAAACATAAATTGACTGAATAATAAACACATTTTCTACATATTTTATTTATTTTTTCAATTTCCAGAGTAAACATGAATACAGTTAACTTCTCAAGATGTAAAATACTAACTCTAAAAAGAGAATGAAAATCCACGAAGTAATTATTTTTCCTCCAAAATACTTAACCTAAATTTCTTTACAATTTGATTAGATTGGCGTGAATAGGGTCATTAAAAAGCAAGAAAACGATTTTTCTGCACCAAGTTAATGATGCTCAGTATATTCCTCTGGCAAGATAATCTGTTCCCAGAATTAATTTTCGCTCCTTCATCTGAAGGATATTTGCGAAAATCGGGAATTTTTGAAGATACATTTTTTTTTTTTTTTTTTTTTTTTTTTTTTTTTTTTTTTTGCACAGGGGGTAAAAAAAATGAAAGAAATGCAATTTCAAACTCATTTAATTGGTTTTTAAAGTCATTTTTTTTTATAGAGAGCAACAATCTAATGAACGTTGCAAATTGCATTTTACCCCAATCAACCAGGTTTTAATTTTGTGGTATATAGCATGTTACTGCCTATTATATAAAGTTGCAGAACGGTCATATGTAATTAGTTTCTAGTAATTGCAGATGCTCTATTAACTTATTGTCTTGACGTCGTGGCTGGAATACAGGATGAATCTGAAGAAATGACCACAACTTTGTGGTGTGATAGAACGCATCTACGCGGACAAATTTCGCCATAGAAAGTATGGACGGAAAGCAAACGGCGAGCCGCTAGGTGGCGTTTGCAATGTTGCAAATATTAAACGCAAAAGATTTGTATTTAGCAAAATCGTGAAAACGCAATATTTTAATAAATAAAAATTTTGTGGCTGCAGTTTTTGAAGGATCTATAAACGTAAGACAAATTAAATTGCTTTTGAAATAGATCGTGTATATTGCAGTTCATAAGAAAACAATCTGAAACTTTTCGAGTCGTTGATATAATTTGTTTGCTTGCAGAACTTTAGAAGAGTCATATGACTATTGCATTAACCATTTTGAAGAACTGCGTTAAAGCTAAAAATACTTCGATTCATATACAGAAACAGAAATTTCAACCTTTCAATTCTAATTTAATATTAAAAGTAACACGTGGTTATATTTATGGTTTATTTATGAAAAACAACAATGAACATCACATATTTAAATAAAGCATCCTCTGCTCTTGTGAAAGTGTAAATGGAAATGTATATTATAATATTTTGACAAAACGCCACTGAAAGACACTACAGATTTTGTATTTTATTTTATTTATTTATTTATTTTTGTAACATGACACCCTGCATGTTTGTATGCGTTTTAAATTGGATAAATTAAAATAATAAAGCATGTATGGTAGTTTTAAATGTGTTCTCTAAAGTTGCTTATTACATTTATCATTTATAACTGTTTAAGGAATTTGGCACGACTTTAATTCATTGTGACGGGAAGCAAAAAAAAAAAATGCTTAAAGTCATCATTTTTTTTTCTTAATCAAGCTGTGTAATTGATTCGATATATCAAAAAGCTTAATAATAAGTAATTTTTATTATAAATGTTTATGAATTCGATTAAACTTCCATTTGGTAGAATGTAATTCATATACTTTGAAAAAGAAATAAACAAAAATTAAAAATTTTACCTGATAATTATTACTATAAACGTAAATAAATAAATGTATAAAATAAATGGGGAAATTTCTATAGGTGATTTAAAATAGAAATACACAATAGAAATATTTATAGTACAATAGAAATATTCTGTTTTATTTCAAACTCTATTAGTATTTTATTTTAAGTTAAAGCGCCAATTTTATTCAAAAGTTTTCAATGTAAATTTTCGTATTAAAAAATCCTCAAAAAGTTAAGATCACAATATGTTTTTCCTACTTTTATGTTAATATGAATTGCAATGCATAATAAAAATGTATCTGCGTTAAGAAAAGCAAAACAAAAACAGAAAATATTTACAAAACTCATAACAAATAAATTTATTTGACTTTAAGAATGAAGACATATGTAGCTGTTCTACAGATTTCGTGAAATTCAATTTGTTATTCAAAGCCTTGTATTCCGAAAAAGCTTAACGTAATGTGAAAAAAATCCTTTCATTAGAAATTCAGCAAAATTTTCAATTCAATTTACGGTTTCAAAATTACTTTTAAATTCTTAAATAAATTAGCTGGATTTTCCCCCTTAGTTTGGTCTGCTTTGCTCAAAGCTTTTTGCTCCTTTCGTTAAAACTTAGGAAATAGTAATGCCTGTATAAAAAAAAAACGACAAAAAGAATTGAGATTTAAACATGCCTTAAGCCGTAATTTTTTCTTAAACTTCTTACAGTACCAGAGATTTTTCAAATTTTGATTAACATGCTAGACTAACTTTGGCAGCAAAAGTCATATTAAACATTATTAGTTCGTAAAATATTTTACTGCTGAATTTGTGCTAAGTCAGGATTTTTGTGGATTAAAAACTTAAAAGACGTAAGAAAATTTGCTTAATTATTTAGCATGTGTACAGTACTGTACTGTTTAATTAATTATCATTTTAATTATTTCCATGCAATGCTTTTATGCACTAGAAACGTTATTGAGTAATACAGGGGAGAACGGGAAGCAAAATTCACTTTTTTCTCTGGTCACTAATTTGTGTGTACAAAAATAAAATTATCTACTCTTTATAAATGAATTATTTTGAATTTGTAAACAGCATTTTCATATTTAAAAATTACTAAAGGTAAATGTGTGTTTCATTGTACTCCATATACCGGGCACAACGAAACACTTAAAATGACTTCACAAACACTCAAATAGTATGAGTTAAAATTCAAATTTCAGTATATATGTTTTATGTACATTTAAAATAAAACTTTAATGAAACATAAATATGAAATTGTACGCACTGACGTAAGAAGGTATAACTTAAGACGAAATTGTAATACTTTTATTAGAGGTTATCCTATACTTCTTTTTCATATTAAATTTACTGCAAAATTAACATTTCTGCTTCCCTTTCTGTACCACCTGAAAGAACAGGAGGTAATAGTTATGATACAATTTGAGTTTTCTGAAAAATATATATTTCCTAAGAACGCACAAATTGGAAGCTTGTACGTTGCCATTTGACGTACAGGGCTCTGCATTCTGTTTGATTTAACTTTATTATTTCCCAACAGAGTACATTTATTTAAGTTCACCTTCCTTGATTTAATAACTCAATCATTCAGAGCGATACTGCTTGTGTCATACATGTTATGTGAAGATAGCTCATTATCTGTACTGTTTGCATTGTTAGCTGAGAGGCAATCTGGATTGTCACCATCTTCAGAGTCTGAATAAGATGGGAGTACGATGTAAAAGCAATTCCTTGTTAACTTTATGTGCTTGTTTATCTAAATATTCAATAGTAACATCTTTATTTTAAGTGAATGTCTTCACGCAGGAGTAACGGGGTACAATACAACATGTTTCATTGTACCCCGTCTACAAGTTGTCTGCATTCTATCCCGCAATAAGGCTACAAAATAAATGCATTTTTACTAATACCTAATATTAATTTCTTTATAATTCTGCCTTTGGGAGTATGAAGACCATAACATAGTGATAACAATACTTAATAAATAAATAATTATACCTATGAGAATAAGAGGTACAACAAAATTACTTTTAGTAATGACACCCAGGCGTCGCGCTGTCAATAATTAAAGTCGCAAATTGCGAAAATAATATCAGTTTGGCGAAAGAAAATACGTTTTGGCCAAAATATTGGCAGTTACACTTCTTAATGACGTCTGGCAAAATCAAATTTGGCAAAGGGGTTGGCGAAAATTTAAAAAAAGGTCAGCGCCACCCCTGACACATGCTTTCAATGATGAAAATCCAGTAATTGTCTTTTCCTTTTGTTATAAAAATGCGATTGTCTCGATATATCATCAGTAAGTGGAACATATGTTTGTATAATACGCGTGTGAGTTAATACTTTCTATGAAAAATCTTACTGATTTTAGATAGTATGTTCACTGCACTCCCATCTTCCCCTATATACGTATTACTTAATTTCATATGCATACTTACCAAATGCAGCATAATTATGACTCAGGGAATGTGATATGTAATTTGCTGTATATTTAAATTTAAAAAATAATTTATTTAAATTTATATTCTGGTTTTACTTTTAATGAATATCAAACAAGTTTCGTAAAGCACTTAAAAGAAAAATAATTGTAATGCTATTTCTTAGTTTCTGTTTCAGTAATTGAAATGATACACTGCATTTTTTTTCCCTTCACGCTGCAGTATCGAGGTTCCAATCAAGTAAAAGCACTGTAAATTTACTTTCAAAGCATTATAGCTAAGTGCACAATAAATTTCTTTTCAAGCAACGTCCTGAAACAAGCATTTATTCGTGAAGCTCGTTCAAGTTTATTTAAATAGGGTTCACAGTTTTATCAGCCGGATAAAATAAAATTACATGCATAAATAAAATTTTGTAAGGAAATCCTAGAGAATTTTCGTATATATCTGATGGTAAATACTTACAGGCACTAATGCTATATATCTGTACTGCAGAACTTGTAATTGCTCTTGCGTACTGGTAGTTTCTATAGAACTTCCGTCTGTGTGTGGCTTTTGGAACTGATTTCTGTAATTTAGAAAACAAAAATACTCAGCTTCAATTACCATTAATTTCTAAATAAAAAATATGTACCGTAAATTAAATACAATATATTTAAATTTCTTTTTTTAAAGCATGAGTATATGTTACAGTGAAAACCGATATCAGTCAAAACCCGAATTAACTAGGGAAAATGTGTTTTAACTGACAGCGCTAGGCAAAATCCGAATTAACTAGAGAAAACGGGTTCAAACTGACAGAGCTAAGCAAAACCCGAATTAACAAGGGAAAACGCGTTCTAACTGACAGCGCTAGGCAAAGCCCGAATTAACTAGGGAAAACACGATTTATTCGGGCTTTGACTGATTTTTTAGACAATATTTTTTACATCTATCAAAAATTATTGCATCATTTCAACGATATGTTATATGCCAAGTTTTTTTTGTGGTGGGGGAGCGGTAGTATATTTTTGAGGGACCCCGCCCCCCCTACAGCGGAGGCCGGACCCAGTGATGCTTTTTTGGGTCAAGGGCCAGCGTTAGCATATTTTCGAGGGGGGAGCAAGATAAGGATTCCGGTTCAACTTGCCCATCGATTTCGTTGATTGCTGTTGGTGCGGATGCAACTGACACTCGTCCGTATTCATCACTTGTTATAACATTAAAGTTATTTTATTTCTTATCTAACAATTGTAATTTTTCAAGAAATCTGTTTTCCGAATTTTTAGTGCATAAGGCATTAACATTTCGGAATTCACTTAGGAATACGGGTTTTTCTGAGCGCTGTCAGTCAGAACGCATTTTGCCTAGTTAATTCAGGTTTTTTCTAAAGCTGGCCGTTAGAACGCGTTTTCCCTAGTTAATTCGGGTTTTGACCGATTTTGGGTTTTAACTGTAACATATACATAAACAGAAGGTTGTTCATATCAAAACTTCCCTGATATATAAACCAGTAGCCGCCATTTCTTTCAGCCAATCGATATGAGTTTTCAGATATAGTTATTCAAAGGTATGAGTTCGAGATTGGGATTGTTTAAAACAATAGAGCTCACACGGTTACGGTTACTCTGAAAACATTTCGAAATTTTCCAGTGGTAGCACCTACATTTTTTTCTGCGAAAGCTGATCAGCGCCTTGTAAAACCATAAATGACGTTAGAGCGATACACGTATCACGAAAATTGCACGCGTAAAATATTTTCAAAGAAGAGCATTTTAAAGAACCAAAGTCTCAGCACACAGAGAAAGCTTATTGACTCAAGTCACATTAATTCACTGAAATAGACAGTAGAAGCTTTGAACTAACAGTAGGGAACCCGAAAACTTTTAATTCCAATAGAAACAATTTTCCTCTCCTCTTTCGGGCTATCATTATTATTAGTAGTATTATTTAAAATTTACAATATATGTTTTATAAATTATTGATACATGTGTACAATTTAAATAATATTTATTGATTTCGCTCAAAAAGTTTTATTTTTATCAAGTCATACTTGAGAAATAATAAACGTAAATAAATCAACCGTGTAGTACACTTTACACATTTTAAGAAATGTCAGCAAATTTTTATCGATCCTTCTGATTTAGCTTTATTGCAGCTTGCAATAAAATTAGATTTTCTACCGGTCATTGAGCTAATTTTGTAAAGCAAGTTGTAATTTTGTGTCGGAATATATTACTGTATTTCATTTGAACTCTCATTTATAAGCTATTAGCTGACGACTTTACGAAGCACGTGGTTGTTTATTATAATTTATGACACTCTTCCACTTTCAGGTGACCTAGCAAGTCAAATCATGAAGAAAGAAGAAAATACAAACATAAATTCAAAAAATGTAAGTTTTTCCTTTTTCGCGTCATTTTCTTGATTTCTTTTAACTGATACATTTTAAATGAAACTTTTTCTAACACTACTTCCTAGTGAGAAGTGGGAAAAAACACCTTCAATATTCGTATTTTGACTTAGTTTTTGCAAGACGTGTCTACGTACATATTTGCAATCCATTTTTACCTGTCTATTCCCATTTTCATCAATTTTGGCAAGACGCCTACGCGTAGCTCGCATAGCCAAACACCAACTGCATATAGAATGTTGACTCGATACGATTTGATTATGTAGTTAAGGCTACACGAGGGCTATCTGTGTAGAGGCCTAGTGTCTTCGGTGCAGGGGGTTCTAACGCGTATTCACATGACATTCGGAGAAAACAGCCCGTAACTCCAGACCGTTAGATCGACAGCCGCGCGATAGGCCAAAACCCTGGACCTTCACACTTCGGCCGCCTGCAATGTTCAATAGAACGGGCCGAAAATGCACTTTTGCACCGATTTTAGAAATCGATGAGAGCCTAGTACGGAAAAGTCGTCCCTTGGGTTGTTTAATAACAGCGTGAATTGTTTTTGAAAATCGGACAATATCTTCAAGTGTACTAGCTGTGGTCAAGCACCAAGGATGGGCCACTTATTTTGATAATAAATAAACAAGTTCATTTCAATTCAACAGCTGAATAATTCTTTATTGTGTATCTGGAAAAAAAAAATAATAATATCAACTTATCAACTTTTACTTTAGCGGTTTCCAGCGTTGATTAATTTTTGTTTTTATTTATTTTTATGTATTAGGTGGCTTATTAAAGGTATGTGTGGCAATTACTGGTCTATTTTCTTTAGTTTAACAATTTAATATATATTTTCTTTCAGGACAAGATACTTCAGATCTGAAAGAGAATGGCTTTAGGTTTTACAATATGCCCTGCCTTATCATTTTTGTTGCCGTTTTTTGCGGTTCTCAAGATGGCATGGTAAGAGAAATATATCTGATTATTACATCATTTTTTAATGTATTTTTGGTGCGTAAATATTGTTTATTCCATAAAGAAAGTTGAAAAATTCCAAATAAGGTGTAACCGCCTACACTTTAAGGTATACTGTATATTGAACAACCCTGCATAACTGAACAACAGACTGCACAGTTGAACTTGTTTTATTAATGACACTACAATTGATTTTCAGGTCACAGAGCTTAGAATTTGAAACTATTCTTCCAGAAAACCCCAAAGACTACGACAACCTTCAACCTCCAAAAGAAAATGGTAAGCACAGATATAAAAAGAACGCATCTCTTTTCTTCATTAATTATAATGAGTCGCTTAGGGCTGGGCAATATCAAACTTTTTAAAATCGGTATTTTCACAAAATTATCGCGATGTGACGACGAACCAATAATTTAAAAACTTAATTTCAAAAGCATATGTCTCTTTAATTACGAGGGTCATTAAATAAGTCACAAATGCATAATGGCACGGTTTAATGTAGTAACAGGTATTTCCGAGGAATGACGATAGATGGCAGCACCATGCAGCTTTGTGATATCCATTTCGCATTGAGTAGGTAGTATTTGAAGGCATGCGCAATCAGTACTGTTTCATCACGATAACGCTCGTCCTCATACAGCTCATTTAACGCGGGATGGAATTCAACAATTTTTTTGGGAAGTGCTACAGCATCCACCTTACAGCTCAGACTTAGCCCCAAGCAATTTTCATCTGCTTGGTCCACTGAAACAACCTCTTAGAGGCAAACAATTTGCTGATGATGACGACTTTCAACATGTATAAGTCCTACAGTGGATGAGACAGCTGCAAACCAAAGAATTTTATGCAGCTGGAATTGGGGCTCTGATGAAACGATGGGATAGGTGCATAAACATTGCTGGAGATTATTAGGAAAAATAAAAATTGTTTCCAAGCTATTATTATGGTTTATTACTTTCTTACCTTTTGTGACTTACTTAATGACTTTCCTTCGTATTTTCAGTTTTTCTCATAACTATAGCTCCATATCAAAGTAATTATATTCACGATTACAGCAATTATAAAACAAAAATGCTGTAGGAAATATGTCCAATATATAGCTTTCTTAACCCTTTGAGGCGCAACCCTTTCCCAATGCTGAAAAAAGGGCAGCCGTTGCCATCGCTCGACTTAACTACCAGCAAGATGGCGGACGATCGAAACGTTCATCGCGTGCCACAGATCTAGAGACCCTTTTTTGACGACAGCTGTTTGTGCTCGCGCACAGCCAGCTTCGTCAAAAAAGGTCTCTAGATCTGTGGCACGCGATGAACGTTTCGATCGTCCGCCATCTTGCTGGTAGTTAAGTCGAGCGATGGCAACGGCTGCCCTTTTTTCAGCATTGGGCAATCTATCCGGCTGTTCTCGCGTTCTTCCATTTTTCGGCAGATGTCGGTGGTGTTAAAAATAATCGTGACAACTTTTTTTACGGGAAATGACGTGCTAAAAAGTAAAGGATTCTCGTGGAGCTATGTCACCCGCAACTATTTTTATAGAAATCAAAGCTATTCTTCGTGACTGGCAACAGTCAAAACATCAACAGTTTGGTGGTCTCAGAGCGGAACCACTGCGCGTTAAAGGGTTAACTGACTAAAAGATATATAGGTTTTTAATTGTGTGTGAATTACATACATCGATCTTTTAGAAATGTATAAGGGTCATTTTCAAAATTCGGTGCCATTTGATGTCCGCGTGTAAAATATTTTTTTTTTACAAGGTATAAGAAAATTTAAATTAATTTTCATTTTTCTCATGGCTTCATCAGACAGTTTCCAGTACGGAAATAATAGATTGAAAAAACATACAATTACATAATTTAAAAAAAAAGAAAGGAGTAGAAAACATACCGAAATATAGCTGCCCGAATGATAGATCATAAAGCGTGATAAGCAGAATTCCTGCCCCAAAACTGAAACTTTTGCCCTGACATAATTTACCATTCTGGAATAGAGTTTAAATTGCACTATAAATAGGTTTTTATAGGGTTTTAATAAAAATACAAGACTTTTGATAATTAAATATAGCTGTCCGGACATTGATAACATGTGTGTTACCAAACATTACTTTTAACTTTTTAACCAAAAAAATTGAAATTTGAGAATAGAAATACCTGTTTGCCCTTATATTGTGGCCAAGAAAGAAATACAAGCAAACATCTTCAGTTTTGGGTATTTGACTGAAGAAGAAAAGGGTATTTGTAATAAGTATTTGTATTGCATGTTATGTCTGTTACCGTAATTAGTTGTATTAACCCATTTGTGCCTGGATATTTTTGCGACTTTCTTCGATTTTTACTGATAACAGAAATAACAGATAAATTTCCGATGTCAACAACTTGAACAAGGGATGATTTCTTTTGAAATCATTATGCATAAAAATCGAAATATCAACATCCTACTTTGTCATGTTAAAATATTTTGCAGAGTTGAGGCTCAATACTCATGAATAAAGGCTAGGAAAAATAAATAACGTTTTCGACTAATAGCGAAAATGCCGTCCCAAAAAAGGGACAATAGGCATAAATGGGTTAAATATATTTATTTATTTGTTAATTCAATTTATGAATTTAAATAATTAGTTTTTTAGTCTAAATTAATGCCTGTTTTCATATTCTTGTGGAATTAGTTAGGCACACGATATTTTTTTCTTTGAAATGTCATGTCTGTTACTATAAAAGTAACAGACATGACAAACAAAAATTCACAAGAGCATAAAAGCTATTTGTAAACTGAAAATACAATATTATATGGACAAAAGGACACTATACCTATGTAATACATCATTTTGCATTATTTTAAGTTGAGCGTAGGTGTACAAGTTTCAAAGAAAATATCCGGTAATAGACATGACAAATTTCATCAAGTCTGATAATGGAAAAATATAAATAAATAAATAAGTAAAAGACAAAAAAATGCACGAATAACACTCAAATAATGTTCAGAAACAAGGCATGTTTTATATTATGGAATAAAATTACTCATTTTTAAAATTGTATTTTTGCTCCTTGAATTTCCAAATGGCACCCAATTTTGAAAATGATCCATAAATCGGAATCATGGTGTAATAATAAAATAGATATTACATTTTCGCCGAAGATAATTTTTTTACAAGCATTTGATGTTTACAAGAGTGCAGGTTATTCGTTTTCGAAAGCAAATAAATTGTGGTTGGAATTTAATTACTTTTGGTCACACTTTTGGTCATAAGCTAGCTCGAAGAATTAAATATAGACGCTTTTAGATATTAAAACTATATTGGAATATTTACAACTAATTCCGACCTGGGTTTTGTAGTAGTTAGAGAGAGATTCCACCACATCACGGGTCCGGGTTCGATTCCCGCCATGGGCTTGGGTGAAAATTCGTCCGTCCCTTCATAGGAGGCAACGCTGGTCTACGTATTAGGTGCCTCCATAATAAAGAGACCAGTATTTGTGGCTTTGGTAGAGGTCAAAGCCTAAAAATGGCAAGTGTCCACCATTAGGGAAAAAATGTACAACTAATTTCATGGTTTCGTCATCGGCAACGTGCAGTTTTAATAGTTCTACACTCCTTATTATTTGCATGTGATGGAAATTTAAAAATAAAATCTGCAATTTTAAGTTTAAAAGAGTCTCTGATAACTGAAATGACTATAGTAAAAATAATTTAAAAACTACGTTTATTACTTTCAGAGCATGTGCCATGTAAGGAAAGTATTACAATCATGAAAAAATATATATTTACACGTTTTTAGGTATTCTGAAGTCATTCCTGCTATTTTTACAGTAATGCACGTATATGTGTGTATACATATAGATATATATATATATATATTTATAGACCACCCTCGTATGACCGGTATTGGTTATTATGTGTATGGGGTACATACATTATTTTTTACAGAACTACAACAAAGAATGCTTTTTATTTTACAGCCTATGGAAGCAAATTCTTGAAAATTCGATAGCGCGTAAACTGTGCGTGTAAACTGTGCATATTATAGACCACAGCCATATTATTTGCATAGGTTTGGGTGTGTTCACAGCTGATAGTTTGTTCAAATGATTGCAAGAGTAATTCTTATACATCACGGCCTATGGACTCAATCATCTAAACTGCGCATGCGTCTAAACGGTGCATTTGAATAAGCTCAAATTGGCGTATATATTATAGATCACCGGTTTCACAATCTGTATATGGAGCTACAAATTTATTTAAACGCTTGGTAACTTCCATGTGTTCCGAATGTCAATTGAAGTTACTTCACACTTTTCATTTGAATTACTTTTACATTATTGAATTACTTTTAAAAATACTATCAGTCAATGAATAAATTATTTTACGTGAATTTAGAATTCAGTTGAAGTCACTCTGGATTTTGTAGCACTATCTAAGAATAAATTAATTTTTATGAAATTTTCGCATTTTTGAGAAATTTGATTTTCATTTTTTTTTTACTCAATTTAAGTGGTAACACTCTTAAAAAACAATATTTTTCAAACTTTTTCAGAAACGTTTTTGTAACATGGACAGAACTGTTTATTCTCTAAATTTTTAGAATGTTCAATGTTTCACATAGTTAACTGTACATTTTAAAAATTATTCTTAAGTAACTAAATAATTCAACGTTCTTCTTGTCGAGTGTTAAAAATATAATTAAAAAGACAATTAAAACGAAAGGAAACGAAAATTTTCCTTTATACATGCATAAAAATACAACTATTTAGTTAGAGTAAAAATACTTTAATCTGAGAATCTAAGACAAAAATTGGAAGTGATATTTAAGTAAAAATAAAAGGTGAACAGTATAATCTTTTAATCGTATTACAGCATAAAAAATTTTTAAAAGTGAAAAACTTTAAATGAAAGAAACAAAAGTGCTACCTTTAATTTCTTAAAAAAGAGAGAGATTTTCTAGCAAGAAAAATCTCTTCTAGCATATTTTCATTTATTTTATAGGCTTTTATAATTAATTATGCGTTTCCTCAAAAAGTATTAAACTGAAATAGCTTATTTAATAAGTCGTAATTTTTCTTCCATAATTTCATATTAATTACGTTATCCCAAAACTTGTTTTTCTGTGGTCAAATTTTTTAGATAGTTCCTTTTATCTTGGATAGGTTTAAAGTAGCTGGGATCCAGAATATGACAATAATTCTTCTTTTTTTTTTTACAAAAAGAATAGGTAGCATTCTAAACATTCTTTTTTTTACCCCAAAAACTCATTTACGTGCACAGTACATAAAAAAATGTTTTGTCATAGATACTGCAGTTTTTTAGACTCAAAGTAATTCTTCAAATATTTGCCGTTTTTATACTTTCAGATCCATATTACAAACGCAATTATTGAAAAAGTAAATTATTTGAATGAAAATTCACTATTATAATTCTTTTATGAGTATTACTTTGTTAACAACAACACTTATTTTATAAATTTGATGCAAATTTCATTAAGAATGTGAATGTAGTTATCTTGATAACATACTTCTCTTTTTGCAAACAGACTGTTATATAATTCTCTATATTCTATATATAATTACAAGCAATTAGAGTGAAATCCAATTTTAAAACAAAAAAGTAAGTTGCCTCACAGCTTTTAAACACTAATTAAAAAAAATTTCTTGCGTGAGGAACTTGAAAGGTTTAGAAAAATGTCTTTCGATGTACTATAATAAAGGATAAAACTTTGAACTTTTACTGCTAAAAAAAGTAAATTATAAATAAAACAATTTAATTAACTTGTAAAATTTTATGCTACAAGTTTAGTAAAAGTGCTTAATTTTTATCGGAAAATTCCATTACTTGTTTTCCCCATCATGTGAAAACACATCTTTAAAATTTTCAAATCTCTCTCGTAAGTAGGTTCAAATGTCGGATGATATTTATGATATTTTCAAACTACAATTTTGAATTGGCTAACCTTGATATTTTTTTGAAATTTCAAAATTTATGAGGACTTGAAACTGCTTATCTAGGTGTTTCTTTTGTTAGTTCTATACACTGTCCATGGAATCCAGATTAAATAGGTAAGATAACTATGACTTCAGTATTTTATATGGCTTGGGTTTTGTTGTACAGATGCCAGAAATTCTCGCCCATTGAGATATAAATAAGGATGGTTAAGCTGTTTAGTTTCTTAAAAATAATGCATGTAGTTTATGCCATTATTCTTTTATTGCTCCAATCCTTACTTCAATATTTTTGTTAATTTAATTTGTTCTTATTTTTTAAATTACTATTCTCCTTTTTTCCTATTTTTTCTCCTTTTGTCCCCCCTCAACTTTTATTTTCTCTGGTTTTCTTACTTTTCCCTTCTCTCAAATAGCAACTTTCTTTTCTTTACACTTGCATTTTTGTATTTTCATTTTTTTTTCTATTACCTTCCAACTTATGCAAGTATCAAGGGTGTACCCTCCATACTACCTGAAACGTAAGTTCTGTACCATTTTATTTATGAATGTGCTTGTTAATTACAAACTTGTTTATTAATTTTAACTTTCAAACTCCAGATTAGCTAGCCACTATAATGAACACTATCATACATGCGCAAATTTTAACCTATTCCTTTACTAAACTTTGGCTAATTTTCCTTTACTTATTTACCTCAAATAAATATGCATCGTTCACAAAAAAATAATCCTTTAAAACCATTTTAGGTGCTGCAACAACTGTCAGGTTCCACATAACAGTATTAAGCCTTGATACCATCGACGAAGGATCAATGGTAAGGATTCAGTATCAATCCTTCATTTTTCATGCTTTTAAATAATTTTGAATAAAAAAATCAGCATTAATCCTTCATTTTCCATGCTTTTAAATAATTTTCAACTAAAAAATCAGTGTTAGTACTAGAGTCATCAATTAAGGTGTAAGCATAGGAGCTTCACAATAGCAGAAAAATTTCCCGACTTAATCTGACAGCAACAGACATTTTCTATGCTATCAGTTTTTACAATTTGTAATTCTGTCTAAAAGGATATTTATTAATTTTACATAACTTTACTTTACTGATGAATTTTAGCAGAGAGAAAATTTGTGTTTTTGTGACAAAATATTTTGTTACTTATGTAATTGAAAACTGTCAGCATAGTTATTTTATCAAAGTAGAAAGTGTAACTTATTTTTTCACATTATGGCGACCACTGTGGCAGAATCTATTCTTGTCAATTATCAAATTCAGCATTAGAACTAAAAAAGAAGCTTTTTGCAGAGTTCATAGATTCGCAAAAATAAAAATGTATATAAATGCATTGGTGGGAATTGTTTGAGCCGGACCGTGCGAAAATTAAATTTTGATTATATTTAATCTGAAAATTTTAATCGATACCATAAAATTCTGTGCCTTTTTTGCTTAACTTTGTAATTTATTCTCTGTGCTTATGATCAATATTTAAGGAATAAGAGCCAAAATCACTATTTTCGTTTAAACATTTCACTGCATTTTATGATACACATATTTTGAGATGACATCCGTAATACTAATAAATATTGCTATTTATTTGCGTAAAATATTTCTTAAATACTTTTAAATTAAGCATAAACAAACACAAAATCAAAAAACGCCTTGTTTAACGAAAAAATTAGTTCGGGAAGTTTCCGTCTAGACTTTGTCCAGACAGTATTCAGATTATTTTTTTAATCCATTATTGTGTTTTGTACAATAGAATAAAAATTATTTTGCACTTTACATGGTACAACAAGGTAAACATCGAACGGTGTTCTAACTGAATTAAACATTATTTTACCATTAAATCGTTTCTTTCAGATTCTTTCAGGCACCTTTATTTTTTAAATCATTTATATATTCATTTATTTTTTTAAATGCGTTGTAATATTTTAATTTATAGTTATTATTACTATGCAATCTCATATTTTTTTTCGCATGCATTCGGTAATTGAATGACAAATTAAAAGATTCATTATTGAAATGAAAAAAACAAAACTAATCAAATCTTATTAAGAAATCAAAACTTTTGTAAGTTTTACGACATGATATTACACAATATACTACATTTTTTTCGAAGTGATTTGGATGCTAAAGTTCTTTATGCTATGCTGCAAAATATTAATATCATTAGAACTTTTTAAATGCACACATTTTAGCAATATGATATCATTTATCTTAGTTTATACGCAAGAAAAAGCACGGATAGTATTAATGTATTTGTTCTTTCACTTATGCTATATAATACAAAAAGAAGTTTAATTTTCCATACGTGAATTTTGAAAATAAAGAGTAATAACTCTCTCGCATTGTTCCTCCTTCAGATTCTAGTAAAAAAGCATCGTGATTTCTTCAGCACAAAACCGCAGGCATTAAAAATAACACATTTTATGTCGCCATATACATGATACATATATTAAAAAACATGTTATAAATATCGTAGTTTCTGTCGCCCTTCAGACAAGAGTTATTACCTTGAACAAGACTGCTGTTTAAAAAACAAACCATAGCAGTATTTTATAAACATTTTTCTTTCACAGTCAAAAATGTTTGAAGCTGCATTCTTACAATATTTTCTACTTTAGAAAGCATAATGGGGGAAAAGCGATATGTTTGTTAAAATATATGATATGTTTTAGGGTATCTTATTTCTTTTATATTCCTGTAATATTTTAGTAAGCAGATGTCGAAATATCTAGACTTTGGATTTGGAGGAAATTTTGTTTTTGTTAAGACAGTAGAAAAAAAAGTCTTGCTTGCAAATAAATTAAGTAACGAAGGATTTTTTTCTTCTCTATTAAGTCATTTTTCTTGTTTGTTTGTTCTTAGAGAGCTCTCCTTTGCTAAAAAAAAATAAAAAATATATAAAGCATATTTTATATCCTTTGCTGTCATACACATTCAAATTAATATTTATTGTACTGTTGTTTAAAGAGTACTCTAATAGTTAGTAAGCATTGAGAAAAATTACCGAATTGGCCCGAATATAACGCGGTCTCGAATATAACACGACCCCGATATTTTTAGTCCAGATAATTAGAAAAATCCTATATTTAGGTCTCGAATTTAACGCAAGTCAGGCCTTTTTAACGGGAAATGATCAATCAAAAAATAGCGTGTTATATTCCGGCCAATAGGGCCGGTAAAAGCTTTGTTTTAATGCTTTAAAAGATTAAATGTATTTATTTTCTCTTTACACTAAGAACTTTGCGAAGCATAAAAATAATCTATGTGAATTTATAGCAATAATTACGACCATTAACATACAGTTTATGAAAATACTAGTGATTTTTTATCTATTGCTGTTTTAAAAATTAAAAAAAATTTGGTAACCGTCATTAGGTATGAATGAAACTCATAAATTTATACGTATCGTCTATATTTTAGTACTAAATTTTTAGTTGTTTTCATCTGTATATGGCACAAATTAAAAAAGAAAAAAGAAGCACATTGTGAATATAATTAAATTTCCACTTTAAAGAGATCAGAAAAAGAAAACTACTGGAACAAATGTTATCAAACTTGGTAATTGTGTAAAGGTGGTCAGGGTATTTATTATCGGCCAAAAAAAGTTCAAAAATTCAACACCAGGAACAAGGACGTATTTAAGGGTGGTTTAGGGGTCTGACTCCCCCCCCCCCCCAATGAAGCCCATTTTAGAAGGAGTCCAAACGGTAAAAAAGGTAGTATTTTTTCTCCAAAGCACTCTATATTGTTTTTATTTTAGTAACAAAAATAAAACTTTCGTGAGGGAGGAGGTCCGGATCCCTGCCCCCCCCCCCATAAATACATCCTTGCCCCTGGTGTTGAAGTTTTGAACTTTTTTTCCGTCGATAATAATACACGCAATTACCAAGTTTGATAACATTTGGTCCAGTAGTTTTCCTTTTCTGAGCGTCTTAAAGTGGAACTTTAATTATAATCACCTGTCTATCCTTTTAGCCTTGCTCGATGGTTTATTTGAATTTTATAACTTAAAATACAATTGTCATCTTGACTTTATTAAATTAACAATTAGGAAGTACAGATGCTAGGATGCACACTTTAGCAGCAGGTGCAAAAATGTATAATTTCACTATGAAAATAAGGCAACAGGACATCTGTCTAAAGAGACTAAAACTGTCTTAAACCCTGCCATTTACTTAATAGTTGATTTCTTTGCGATCATGAAGAAATGTTAACTGAAATATGCCATGAAGTCTGCAAGACAATGTTTTAAAACTAGTCATGCGAATCAGTTAGTATCGAGGCAAACTCAAGCAATTCTCATTAGCAATAAAGCGTTTTAAGTCACATACTGGTAAACTTAATTGGTAAATACAGAAACTTTCAAACTAAAAAAAAATCCCTTTATTGGTTACAAATCTTTGAAATTGCCAATTTCTAAAAACACTTAAATCATTAATTTTGAAGACTTTTGCACTTGAATCTGCAATGAGTTCTGATGGTTAGTGATGTTTATAAAGCTGTGTGATAAATAAACGACGTTGTAAAATGGAATATCAATTTTATAATCAATGGAATATATATTAGCACTTTAAAATGTGTCCCCACATGGATTAACTAAATCGCAATATTGTATTGTGAATTGCTACTATATATAAATGTCTAGAAATTGTAATTATTTTATTTAAGTGTTTAGGTTTATTTGATATGACAGCTGATACATCAAAAAAGGAAATGATTTTTTAAAAAAAGTAAAAGCCATTTCTTGAAAGAATAGCTAATTTTGCAGCATGATTTTATCACTCAGTATTTCTTCATATAAATTATTTTCATATCTCATTTTGGGAAATTAATCTTGTGTATTCAATACATCGTATACAAAATTTAATTTCGCATCAGTGTAATAATTTTCAAAGTAGTACTCTTATAAAATTCTGACGCACATAACCTTACCTAAATGGGAAAAAAATATTCACAAAATATGTTTAATAGCAAAGTATAACGCTGTTTCTCTTGAAAGCTTTTATAAAGAGATTAAATGGAATAATGTGGCATACATTTCTATGTAATGCAATTTTCTTAAACAGCATTCGTACGTTAGGCTTTTTAAACGAAATTAAAAGCTACAGGATTTCAGAATTAATTAAAGCAGAAGAGTAGAATTAATTTAAGTAAAGAGGACAACACCAGTTAATTTTAAAAATTACCAAATATGTTTCTTTGGCTTGAAATTTAGCTGTTTGGTACATTTTTGCAGTATTTTTAAAGAAACAACTTGTTTACAAATAATTATTTTGAAATTGTACGAATTCTTCCTTGCATTTTATCCTGAGAAATTTAAAACATATTTTACTTTATGTTTGCAAACATAATATCATGAATCTTTTTTCTTCAGAAAAATACTCTGAATTTCGCTATTAAAGCATGTTTCAGCAGAGTAATATTAAATATTTCAACGGAGACACTTTTCTCCATATTTTATGAAATACGGAGTGTTGCATAAATGTGAAGCTAGGCTATAACATAAACGTCATATCAATGATGGTAAATAATAATATTAATATATCCCTTATGATATTGCATTAATGCAACATGGACTTAGGCGAAAATGGGTTTTAAGTATAATTAATTCTGGAAACATATTGTTGCAACACTATACAAATTGCGACACATTTATCTGTCAAAAATGGGGCATCATATAAAGCATATAATCATGGTTTACATTATACACAATAGGAACTAAATAAATCCATATCGAACTACAAAATAAATAAAGATGTAACAATTTATTGAAAAAAAATATATATATATATATATACAAAATACATATAGTTGAGGGCAAACATTTGAACTCAGTACTTGTACTGTTTCAATGACACTGTACATCTTCTTACTTTTATTAAGGACTGCACTTGTATAAAATTACGTCACTTGAATAATTGGTTTTTCCTTAGCAATAACGTAATGATTTAGAAATAGAAGGCAGATATAATTAACTATCAACTATTAACAGCAATTATCAGCGGTAACTGGGGAGTATATTCCCACCAACTCTGGCATATGGATTGAGCACGAGTGGTGCTGAGGAAATTTTTTTAAAGTTCGGGTCAGAAAACGTCCAACAACTTCCGCTTTCCTTGAAAAAGAACCAAATTTAACAAAGAAAAGACTAACTGTAAATAGGTAAACAATTTCAACAATCATTCAGTAATTTGCGAACCTTTAACAACTTATGTGAAGCATTTCTTCAGCTAAATTCATTGCAGTAGAAACCCTCTTAACCGGCCTAAATGGGACTAGGGGTAAACCGGTTAAGAGAAATACCTGTTAAGCGGAGTATGGAAAAGAAATACCATTTTATTGATGGCACACTATATGATGCACTATAATGAAAATGTTAATTCATTACTTAAAGGTTTTGAATATCAGGAAAGTTTAAATTAAAAATAAAAACCTTTTAATCTGTTAAAGACTAAAAGTTCGACGACTTACTGCATAGATTCACCATCTTTTTTGGAAGTATCACACCGATAGAGGAAACTGTTATTTGTATTTTAAGCACGAAATAAGAAATAATAAAGAAATCATTATTTTTTTGTATTTTATTAAAACTTTTTATTATTGTTGTAGTATTTAAATCAAATACGGTCAGTTAAAACGGAGATTCGGTTAAACGGAGGCCGGTTAAGAGGGAGTTTGCTGTAGTTTTCAATGAAAAACGCCACCTAGTGGACATTCTTTAAATTAAACTTTTTTGATAAAAGTCATCAGCGAATCTAACGTGCGGTCAATATGCAAAGTGAACGGCTACCTTCTCTCTCTTTTCAGCTGTGCAGAACTGTATTCAGGGGAAAAATGTAACTGTAATCACTCTGTACTTAGGCCAAATTTTACACTTCAAATCATAACTTAAAGTGATTGCTAGATTGTTCCTTTGTTTTGTGTTATGGAAAGCCTATAAGAGTGGCATCTACTTAGCGGAAGCAGACAGAAAAGGGAAAACACAGAACCGTAACATTTCAGCTGTCGATTGTGTTCAGTGTCTTATCCACTCGGCCGTGATATCATGGAAACCCATGTGACTGTTTGTAGGGGGGGGGGGAAGTCAAGCGTTCTGTGCCAGAAAGGCACCATATTTTAGTGTTGAACCACTTCAATGTATACCAGTACGTAAATCATAACGGTAGCATGGGAGCTAGCCCGTAAGCACTCGCGTTTGGGTAAATCTCACCTCAAGAACATTTTTATACGTAAAATGGGAGAAAAATTTTGAGTTGTCTACCTTTCAAAGTCAAGTTCTAGTTGGGGTGGGGAAAGGAATGTCGTGTCTTTGTTACCCCAGGGGGGGGGGGATAGTGAATTCGACTTTGGGATTAAATACTCCCGCGGGAATAACAACGTTTCGTTACGTTGTTAAGGTAAATTAAACATAAACTAAACGTAAATTAACGTTTCACTACTGGTATATTTTGACGAAAGGCCATTAAGTTAAATTAATATCATATTAATAAAATAATTTGTGTTTTTAGGCTTAAAATAAATCGTGAGGCATTTTTTTCTCAAAAAATAAGATATTTACGGAAACTGCAAGAAAAATTTCTGAATAAATATGAAAAGTACGATTTACCCTATAGAACGTTGTAGAACTGATGCACTTTACAATATAAGTCCAGAAAATTGCTTTTACAAACGATTTTAGTCAAATATAACAGGAGACAAAATGGGGTAAGATTTACTCCACGCGAGTGCTAAGTTACATAAGTGCTGACGAGCTCTAGAGTGGCATGGCTCCTTCCTGCACATAGATATGAGACTTAAATTTAATTAAAGTACTAATAAATCCACTTCAAAGAGCTGTAATAAAAATCTATAAAGATACAATCCCTTAAGATAAAGTAAATTAAAATACCAATTTTATTAAAATGCAAATGTTTAAAATTACCAGTCACCAGAAACAAAGCCCCCCTTACGAAATATGGGTTTTCGGGCACTCACAGTTGTTTCCCTTTAAATTTCCTAGCACAAAAGTTCAAAAAGGAGAACCCCAACTCTCAAAAGCTACATCTGCTCAAACAAGGAAATGTATCAATTATTCCTAAGTACCTGGTGTTTACTGGTTCCAAAGGTGGTTCCTAAGTACCTGGTTTCTAAGTACCTGGTGGAGTACCACAGAAATTAAACGACCGTATTTTAAAGTTGTTTACAGGCGAAACTATTCTTGAGAAAGTTTCGTAGGACATAATGAAGGTATGGGAATTTGTATGAGAGAATAAACAAAAAAATAAATAAATAAATAAATAAAAAATAAAAAAAGTTAGTTCAAATATTCGCCACCAGAGGGCATTTTAATGAATTACACACTTACGACATGTGCTTCATTTACATTTCACCACCTTTTTATCCATGGGTCACTCTATCACGTTGGCTCATGCATATTAATTCAATAACATTGTCTGATCTTAAAGAGAGCATTTCACAACATGTACGGAACATTCTTCTGAACACACAGCGGTCAACTGTGAAACATACTCTCTTACGATTCCAGATAGTATCTGGCAAAGATGGTCATCATGTTGAACATGTTTTGTTGTAGTAATATTTGTAAAGATCATAAACTTATGCTAAATGTGCAATTCACTAAATAAAAAAATTAAAAAAAAAAACGCCCAATGTCGGTGAACGTTATAATTAATTTTTTTATTCGCTCAAAAAAATTCCGATTCCCTCATAATGTCCTACACAAAATTTTAGAGCATTCGTCTGTAGACAACTTTTGTTGTTGTTGTTTACCAGTCTGAGGAAGTCCGACTTTAGCCCGGGGTCCCCTCATTTCGAACCAATTCCAGAGGATGGACCAACCCCCTGAAATCGGCACCCCCAGAGGTATCGTTTAACCTGGTCACAATGTCAAACTGGTAACAATGGTAACAATTAACCTGGTAACAATGTCAAACCTGGAGGACATTGGAGTCAGGACGGATTTTACGTGCACCAGCTGCCATTAGCGTACACGGTCCCACAGCAGTCCAGTCGAGAGAGGAGTGCACCTGCCCAAGCACTGGCCAAGCCGGGTGCTGCTTCACTTTCCGTGTTCTTACGGGAACGGAAATTAGTGACTAGGCCATTGTATTTATACTTCTCACTGTTCTTATATATGAACAAAATATTAAATATAAACAGTAAATGAATGCATACCATCATGTTGCCAGATTAATATTAAAGTGTTTTAGACAATGGCATGATAAACAATCGTCAGTATGAATCGATAAATTTCTAAAAGGATTATAAATATCACAGAGGCACTAAGTGGAGAAAACGTGGTTAAGACGGGGAAAAATAGTAAAGGCTGGATCCCATTATTATTTGTTTCCTCTGTGGAAAACTACTTAAAGATTATATAGGTAAAAGAATTATAAGTAAAAGACTTATGAAGACTAATTTATGCCATTTTCGAACAAATCAAATACTGAAACAATATAAGATGAAAAATCATAAATTATTATTAAAAAGGTAACAATTACTGATTCCTCGTTCATTGTTGCAATGAAAGTAAACCTGCAATCATATTGTTTTAAAACAGAAGATGCTAAGATATTGTTGCGATTGACAATAAAATTTCAACAAAGCGTGTATCATTTCTAACGAAACTTTTTTGAAAGTGTGTTGTAAAGTTGAACGTTTGCGATTTTAACTGCAATTTTACTGCGTTTTCTGACTATCCACTTATTTTCACGTTTATTACATTTTTCCGCGGCGTTCCTACAGCTATTTTTCTTAGTCTTTTGTCTTGATAAAGTTTAACTACTACATCATCTAACTTATCATCAAATACTACTCGTGCATAAAACTAAACTTTTTCGAAATGTCTTCTTCAATGCTTCCCTCTGTTGAAGAAAGTCTGTTGGATACCGGTAGTGACTATTTTACTGCCGTCTCTGGAATAAGTTCGTACGTAACAGCTTTGGCTCCTGCTCCAAGACCTGACCGGCAGGCTCCACTAGCTCCAGAACCTGTTCGGCAGGCATCCGTGGCTCCATTTCCAAAAACAGTTCGTTATCCTTGGCACCTTATGGAGCGTTTTCTGGAGGACTGTGTCGCACCTCCGCCTCTTAAGCTGTATGGAGACGTTTATGGTATCCCGGGAGCATCTGGATGGAATCGTCGACTGCGAAAGGCAGGTCTTGATCCATCTCGTTATGTGAAGAAGAGGAAGTCTAAGTTATTGAAATTTTTAAAGAAAAAGTTTTCTTTCCTGTGTGCCAAGGATCTTCAGAGTAATCTGGAGTAAACTGAATCATCTAATTTTGACTTGAACTCACGAAAACTAATCGGAGTTCCTTAAAACCTTTATTGTGACTTCCAATTTTCTACTTTTAACATAAATCTTCAGTGACAAGATATTAAAGACTGCTTCTTAAAATCACCCGACTAGTCCAGACCAAGGTTAAAACAATCTGTTTCGAACTTTTAAATCTTGGTACATACTTACCTTCATCTTATGAGTCGTTGATGAACTCTTCTTCAGAGCAGCAAAGATTTAAGACTTTCAAACTGCTCAAAACTGATAAAACGAACTCTTCAATGTATTGATTTTGATGAAAGGTGAGCAAATATACAGCGTCTTCAAATTACCCGACTACTCTAAACCAAGATTGAAACAAACCGTTTCGAACATTTTCATCTTGGTAAATACTGATCTTCGATTTATGAGTCGTTCGTGAACTCTTCTTCAGAGCAGCAAAGATTTAAGACTTTCAAAGTGCTCAAAACTGTCAAAACGAACGAACTCTTTAATGTATTGATTTTGCTGAAAGGTGAGCAACTATACAGCGTCTTCAAAGTGCCCGGCTAGTCTAGACCAAGGTTGAAACAAACACTTATCTTCGTTTTATGAGTCGTATATAAACTTTCCTTCAGTGCAGCAAAAACTTTCAAAAATATTTGCCGAAGTGTAGACCCAAAGACGGAACTTCTCTAAGAAATATATTCTCCAGAAGGGCAGCGACAAAGCCTGAAGAATTCACACAATGAGTCTGAAAATTGCTCCAGACGTTAAAATCAAGGTTGAAACAAATTTTTCCGACTTTTTAACATTGCCAAAGTTTTCTTTGAACTTAAGAGTCGTTGATGAACTCAAACTTTTTTATTTCAGGGGAGAAAATGCAAACTTTCAAGCTTTTCAAAAGTATTTGCTTCAGTGTCGAGTCAAAAACGAACTCCAAAAATCAAGCCTGAGCATTGAAGCTCGGACTATAGGCTATGATTGTATGTGTCAAACAGAACTCATTCACATTTTTAAGAACTAGAGTCTGTATTGAACTCAGATTTTTATTTATTTATTATTTCTTGGATTTCAATGTAAATTTAAATCAGAATCATTTTTTTAAATAAAAGCAAAATTCTCATCCGATGTTGTGTGCTTTGATTTATTTCACATTATTTTATAACTAATGCATGTTTAAGTTGGATACTATTAGCAATGTTGTAGTTTAAATGAGTAATTTTTCATTAAAGAGACACGTATCATTTATGCCAGACAAGCGAAAGCCATTATTTTTTTTTTACGTTGGAGCAGCGGTTCCCAACCTGAGGTACATTCAGGATTTCTTGATGTTATGCGAAAAGATTTTAACTAACGTCAGTAATCACAAAAATGGTTCAGTGGGAAAAGCCTAGCAAAATCTGTGTAGTTCTAGATTACAACCAGGTGGAATTTTAAACTAATAACAAGCAAACATTTCACAGCTTTCGTCTGTAGACAATCCCCTAATTTTGAACCCATTCCAGAGGGGGACCCACCCCCTGCGATCGACACCCATAGAGGTATCGTTTAACAACTGGAAGGACATTCGAGCCACGACGGATTTTACGTGCACCCTCTCCCCTTAGCGTTCACGGTCGCACAGCAGTCGAGCCGAGAGGGAGTTGACCCTCCCAAGCACTGGCCAAGCCAGATGTTGCTTTCCTTGCCGTGTTTTTATGGGAACGGAGTTTAGCGCCCATAGAACTGCGGGGCGTAGACAACTTTAAAATAGAGTAGTTTAATTTTGGACATTTTGTATGTCCCAGATTGCAGTTCTTCCGGAAGACATAAGCATACATATATGTTAAAAATGTTAATAAATAACGCTTTATTTTCTTATAGACATACGTTGCCGACATATTTATGTCACAAAGTTGGAAGGACCACAGGTTACGTCTACCGGAGAATATGACCATGAAGTATCGCCTCCTCCCGGTTAACTGGCTGAAAAGGATGTGGAGACCAGATTCGTTTTTCAGGAACGCAAAGAGGGTGACGTTCCAAGAGATGACAATTCCAAATCATTACATTTGGTTATACAGCGACAAAACCATACTTTATATGGTGAAGTAAGTTTTCTAGTTTTCTCTAAGTGGCTATACCGTTAATACATACAGTTCAGTGCTTCACCATACACTGGAACTAAATTAGCTGCATACTTTTTCTATGGAGAAACTTTTAACCATGATTTGGCTTCACTGATCAGTTTCAGTAACAAATCATGGTTCAAAGTTTCTCCATAGAAAAGATGTAGCTAATACAGAAACATTTTATGGTGAAATGTTAACTATTTTTATTAACAGTGTATTAACTTAGCAAACACACATTTACACTTTACAGCCCAAAATACCTCATTTTCACAGCCACGGGTAATGATGGTAATTCAGTCGTACACCTTGCATTGTATGGGTTAACTAGCAATACTTAAAAAAATAATAACTTTTTTTTGGAATATATTAAAAGAATTAGCTGGCCAGGTGGCTTAGTAGCTTAAGAACCATTCTATCATACCTTGGGTCTGGATTCGTAATTCTGGCCGCCCATAGGGTGCTCCCAAGATAAAATGGCCAGTGGTTTGGGGCTTAGAAATCGCAAAAAGTCCAGTATCCGCTCATTGGAAAAAAATAAATATAAGAATTATCATACCTTTGCTGTCAAAGAATTATGTTTTGGATGCTTTGGAGAAATGTCTTTAAAATATTGCATTAAAAAAGGAATTATATGGATTATAAAATTCACGAATAAAAGGACTGCATATTTAAGAAAACAAAGATCCTTTTCATACATAACGAGAACTAACCTATCACAGTGAAAAATAAATTCTAAAAATAATCGAATGAGTCATAGTCTTGTTTGATTTTTCGGGTACATCCATATTATATTTAGCTTACTGGCCAGTATCAGTTTTATACGAATTTAACTACCTTAAAAATTGTGACCTTAAAATAATAAATATTTCTATTCTTGCTCAAAATAGTGGTAGAATAGAGTCTCGATAATTAGAGTTTCGATTGTTTAAGTTTCCCATAAATCCCAGTTAGTGAAAAAATTAGTTCAGCTCCCAAATAATGATGTAAAACAAGTGAAAAAAATTCTTTTTTACCACAAAATTCAAATATTTGGCGCACCCGGAAGCTACATCAGAAATTTCTCTATCTATAGGAATCTTCCTGTAGATTAGGAAGAGAATCTACCTGCAGATCTATAGTTTCAAGTTTTATGTTTGGATGCATAGTTATGATAGAAGTAGAGTCCGGTATGGAGTCCAGTATGATAGTAGTCCGGTATCTAGAAAATTATCTAAGTCTGCAATTATAAATATTTTTTTAAAATTATTTATTTGCCGTATGCCTCTAATGCTTCAATGACTTGACGCAATGACTTGTACGCAACAGTGGCAGATACAAAAAAGGTTTTTTTGGAAGGGCCAAACGTACTCAAAAAGAGACTACCTAAATCTGACACTTACATCAAGTCAGATTTGGAGCATTCCAGACAAACAGCTAATGAAAAATTATTTATAAAAGCTAACTCAGACAATTTTCCAGATCACATTTAAGGATTTTAAGGATTTTTAACCAAAATTTGGAATTTTCCTTTATTTTTCCTGTTACAAAAAAAAACTTTCCTTTTTTGTTGTGTTGTGTCTTGTGGGATTACAACCCATTATCTACACGTTTGATCTATGCCGAAGGTTGGCGGTGCCCTCCATGTGGATCTTTGTAAGGTATCCTAACCCGTATTTACACTAAGTTTCGGAGAAAACCAGGGAAAACTCCGAACGATTAAATCGTTGAATGTGACCTGGTTTTGAGCCAGGCACTTTCCGTCTCATAGCTCAGAGTGCTATGCAGTGGGCCTTCCTTTTTTTTTTTTTTTTTTTTTTTGAATTAATCGTTTGATCATTTTCGACAACCACATTTCCATGAAAATATGCAGTGGTCTTTTTTACCTAAGAATTTAACTATCAACATTATTATAGACACATTCGATGTCTTCTTGATAAGATGTCACTAATGTTTAAATGTTACGATATGTGTAATAACATTTATTCCTACATTTAATGGATTTTAATGTGACACTACAATAAAGATATTTGTTTTTTATGAAAACAAATATGCATAAGTCACTGCAATTGCAACTTCTATAAACATCTTCATGCTATATTTGTATTTCTTTAACAGAAAAATTTTTACTGATTGTTTTATCCACTTATTTCAACAAATTTGTCACAGTTGCATAGTTTAATTAAAGAAAAAAATACATTCATTTCTCTCCTTCCTTTTTTATATTCATTTAATCTAAAAGATGCTCCTTTGAAAAGCATTTCACTTGAAACTTGATATTCATTCAAAAAATCAAACTATATATTTCAAAAATCTAAGTATTTTCACGAACCGATGATTGCGTAAATAAGATAAACAATGGAAGAATCCAGAATCTATATAATTAAGAAAAAGTCACTACTACTGTGATATTTGAAAAATTCAATGGTATTATGTACACACAGAAAATAATGGAGAACATCAAACACCTAAAATGGTTTTGCTTCTTGCAATGACCTCGTTAGCACATTATTATTTATAAAAAGCCATTTGAGATTCCTCTTTATTTTTCAGCAACGGTGAATCTCAGCAAATAAATTTGAAAATTGGCATTTGGAAATTATAACGACAATGACTTGCTTAACAGTTGAAAAAAAAATTAGCTTACGCATGTGCAAAAACAAATAAGGAAGTTTGATAAAACAGCAAAGATTTTTACGTAAGAGCAAACTATCAAAGACAATTACCGAGATGATCATTAAGGTATGAACTTGTCCGTTACATTTTTATATCCAAAGCAAATGAGAAGGAAATTCTCGACATAAAAGAAAGAAAATCATTTATCTGTATCATTTTAAAACTTCTTTCAAGTTTTCGGTAAGCGATTTCTGTTACAGGGCGAAATGCAACATGAAATCCTCTATGAGCTACTTAACATAATTAAACAGTGGGACAGTATGCAGATAAGTTCTAGAAATTCAGTTACACTCTTAAATTTTATTCTTCCGCTTGATAAATGAGATAGGATTGCTTGTTATGCATTTCTTTTACAAAGAATCATTTTAAAATTACGCAGAATCGTTAAAAATATTCACTATTTGTTTTTTACACTCTACTCTTAATTAACTTTTATCTTGCATCATTATTCAGAAGGAATATTTAAAGTTTAAATATCAGATTATGTACATTTAAAAACAAAAATCAGAATACTGCCATGTTGCTTCCAAATTTTTATTGAAATCGTGAATAAATTTTCATATTTTTAACAAAATTACTTTAAAGTAATTTCTAGTAAGCACAAATAGCTCTAGCTACTTGTTAAAAAATATTTTAAACAAAATAAAATAAACAGATTTGAAACATTCATTAGTAAATGATCATTTTTTAACCCAAGAGGATACATTATTTTTTTATTAATCTTATTTTGCATTTACGTACTTAAACATAAAAAATATTTAATCATCAAAGCAATTCAAAGTAAAGCAATTTCATAAATTCAATAATTAGAACTTTTTGTACAAAAAGCTTTATTTAAATTACCAAGCCTTACAGTTGAGTGGCAAATAGGAATAGGTATAATGGCTTTTAAAATAAAGAGTAATGAAGTATTTATTTAAATATATAGGAACTAAATTTTTTCCTATTAAAATTTTATTTATATTTTTTTGTTGAAGAAATCTCAATTCTACAAAATACAGGTTGACTATAATTAAGTTTTCCTGATTAGAATCATGTAGAGCACATTCTAGAGAGCGTATTTGTTGAAACTTGGTATAAATGCTAGGTATGGGCCTTGGGGAAAAGGAATCTGCAGTTAAAAAAATTGCTCAATTTTCGACCGATAGATGGCGTTTTTACCTTAGAAAGGACGCTATGCAAATTTGGATCGCTTTTAAGAAACCAGTAATCAATATCGCATAATCATTATTTTTTTTCTTTCAATCAGAGTTGCAGCACTGAGAGAATATCGATGCTTGAAACGTTTGCCTGTCTTCCAAGCGTCGATATTTTAACAGTTCAGTTGATAAATGACATGAATTTTTCGTCGGTTTTCTCCAGATGTAGCGTGAATATGCGTTAGAATCGCTTAGGCAGTCCTTCGACCAAGGCACCCCCATTCTAGGCAGGTATCCCAAGCAAAGGCCATTGTCATTTTTACACAAACAAAGCGCTTGATAAATTAATAAAGTTCTGATGTTTATTTAAAAAATAACTTTATACGGTTTGACTTCTGGCCTTTTTAAAACTCACCAAATTTGCATAGGCCGTTTTCGTAAACTTCTCACGTGCCCGTATTCTTCTCGGTTCTGTTGATTAATTACTTCATTTCTGATGAAATAAATTTACACTAAAGATTACCTTTTCTTCTCTAAAGCGGTGGCAATGAATGACTATATGGCATTAACTACCGCATTTTTGAAAAGCACCATTAAAAAAAATAAATATGCGCTTTGTACGTGAAAAGAGAATCTATTGTTCGAAATTTGAACTACACTTCTATTACAGATGTCTTTTCCCCATAATTCATGTCAGTCTGGTATTGTTTTCAAGGATTATGGGGGCTTAGGCACTACTTATTTTTGCAGCATTTTGTACCAACCCCAAATCAAGATTAGAGTGATAGTGGTGGTAACTTGGCAAGGGCGTTAATTTCTGTGACAAACTCCCTAGAAATTCATTTATACCTCAATCGGGAGCCGATAGATGGCAGCACTACCAATCGTTAGCGGAGGGGCTTCTTAATTTTGAAGAAAACACCTGCCACCCTTAGAGGTGTCGTCGTGTATGGGAACTTGGAGGACAATGCTACGACGACGTACTTAACGTGTCCCAGAGTCGCCATTAGCGAGCTGCAGCGGTCTTTGGCTGGTCCCAGGATCGGAACCGCAACCTTTCTGGTAGAAGATCGACACCTCTCCCAACTGGGATGATTTCTTCCAGGACATAGGCTTCGAAACCCGGGGGGAGGGCCGAGGGGGCACTTGACCTCCCAGATTTTATAGTGAGGGGGTAAAAGTATACTTTTTGCCACCGCCTTTTCGAAACGCCTAATTTATGGAAAAATTTGTTGAAACACCATCAAGCAATTTTTGTGTAACATACCGTGTAAAATGTGTTTTTGGAAGAACAGGGAAGCTCATAAATACGGACAAAACTACAAAATAGCCAAGCCAATAGACTGTGTACGTACTCTTCAAGCGTGCCCAGAACCTATGAGCACTCCCTGCCCTTAGTAACAATAGCATAAAATACGATGTAGTAGATACGATAAATAGTGAGTTGAAAGATTGAATTGGCCAGCGATTTAAAACCCCATTTATTAAAACATGGGGATTAGAATAATAATAGTGCGTATTGAAGGAAGTGTATCCAGAATCCACGGGCACTCACTTCGATAACCAACAGCAGTATTGGGAAATTGGGATGGTAATGATAATCGTTGAAGGATAGAAGGTGCACATAAATTCAGTAACAATTACGGTTCCATTTGCTCCAGCATAAGGATTGCAGCGATAGTAGTATGTTTGAAGCCCAGGAAGATCAAACCTGATCTATCACATTTTTGAGACTGCGGAGTCCTGCCAACCCTCAGAGTTCAGATTAATAACTGTGACTGTTGAAAGACAGGGGTCTTCTTATCAAACAATTCAAACTTATCAAACAATATATCAGCTTTCCCCTCTCCGCCTCTCGCCTCGATGCCTCTCCCAAACCGACTACCGCGGCCCCATATTCATGTAATGCATTTACCACTTTTCAAAGATTAAACGTTCACCATGGCGATCTCTATGTAGATCTAAACAATGCAGCTTTAATTACAATCACCCTGCACTATAAAACTTTTCCTATTACAATTATGCTTAATTTCACTTATAACATTCTGATGATGAATAAACATGATATTTAATAACACTCTTTCCAGGCTAACTTTATTACTATCATGTGCTATGAAGTTTGAATCATACCCCCATGACACCCAGATTTGCACATTGAAAATAGAAAGCCGTAAGTATTGTCGATACATCCTTAAGTTCAAATTATAGTATTTTTAAGAAAGTGAAACAGTTTTAGCAAATCATTAACTCAAATAATTTATTTTTAAAATTCTTCTTAATATTATTCTAAAAAAAATTATTTAGTTTATCTTCCTGTGCTTGTGAATCTCAATAACCTTTTACATACCGAATTCAGATATAGGCATATTTTAAATTAATTTTTTGCATATTTTGTCTTCTAATGCGTTAGTTATAGAAGACCCCTTATAAGAATATTAATCATTTATAGGGGAAAAACTATACAATTTTCACTGTGTTCCTAATTCAGAACATTGGTCATTTTTTACTATCCTTTTACATTGGTTTCAAAAACGGAATGTAGTAATTTAAATAATGTGAAATATTAAGAATTGATGAAAGCATTATTTTTAAATTTAAGTAAATTTATTAATTATGTTCAAAGAGGGATATCAAGGTAGCTCTAAAAAATTACGAAAATGGCTTCTTTTATGATTTTTGTCCAGTTTTTATGTTTAGTTTCCACTAATAATAGAAATGCAACTTTCATTTCAAAAACCAAGTTATATTTTAACTATATTTGCTAAGTTTTACAATTCATTATTAATTTAATTTAATTATTCAATAAATTTTTTATTTGATGTTCCTAATTCAGAACATTGGCCTGTAAAAGGTTAAACTTTAAAGACGCTGCATTTAATAAAGGTCAACACATATATATATTACTAAATTTATAACTATATGTCTCTTACATCTCCAATATATATTTCTTTGATATATTCATTTGATAATCTGGTATATTTTCCTTTGTCCGTTTTTAAATAGCATCTGCAGGAATAAAGGTGTCCAAAAGAACGTTTTTAGTACAAAGTACTGAAGTGTTTATTTGTAGCCATCTGGCAAAATGTTGTTTCTATTAGCAGCCATAAAAACTTATGAAGCGAGAATAAATTAGCTTATGAATGTATTCACGTTCGTATACAGCTAGATTATGTTATGATATTAATGTTATCGCACAACTTATATTTATTATTATTGTATACATGTAAATTAATTGTTCTCGTATTATGGAGTTATAATAGAGTTTGATTATAAATACGCAACAAGCGTGACTTCATGCATTAATTAAAACTGAACTATGAATAATTTTGCGACTTCGTGTGCTAAAATTATTAAAATGTACATGACTTAAAAGCTTGAAATTTTCCTTTATAAAAAACGGGGTTATCAGGAAAGAATCATCTTTTTACAAAATTAAACGTTTTCCTTAATTTCAAACGGGAAATTATAATTAATATGTCGATGTAAAGTAGAACTTTAAAATTTTTGTTCATATAAATTTTTACAACTGGACTGTGAACTACTATACCACTGGATTGGTCGCAATGTAGCCGATGTTTAATACTACACATCTACTCTAATAGCTCACCTGACTTAACTGTATGCGACTTTTTCCTTTTGTAAAGATGTGAGAAACAATAGATATGTAAAATAACGGTTAAAAATGTAAAATTGGAGTTTTTTCGAGAGAATTTCCTTCCAAACATCATCAATGACGGCGTGAACGGCGTTGTTTGTGGCGACATCTGCAGTCAAAATGTGGGCTGTTTCCATATTCAGAATAGAGTAATTTTTGTTTTAGAATATAACAAACTTTTGATGTTTCGATAGATGCCGCAAAACGCGTTTTCGCGGCTAAAGTGCATATAACATCTTCTCTTTAAGTTCAATCTTCAATTCAATCAACGATTACCTTCAACTTGTTCGACTATTTCACTCATCTGGTTTGACTGGAAAAGGGAATGAGGGAATCTGTGATTTCACCGCAGCCTCTCCATTTGCTTGCCTGTGACTGGTCGGTCGCAAAAGTTGAACAAGTGAAACGAATTGCACAATATTTCCCGGACTGGCTGGGAAAAGTTGCGGATGTCGAACATACATATCGCACAAGGCTTTTCGCCCAAATGTTGTGGAAAACTGTCGAACGAAACTGCCGTCTGAATCGAAGATTTGACGCAAGTAGAAGGTGTGATATGGGCTTTACGCTTCCGGACAGTGCAACCATTCGTGGAAAACTCCCTAGTACCACGAATATATGATAACGGCCAGCTCTTTCGTACCTAAAGGGTTAATATTGCGTTTTTAACGATAATTTTACGTTATATCTACTATCGAATATTTCTGGAATCTCTTAGACCTATCTTTTTTAAATTACGTTCGAGATATTGTATTCGTATTACCTTCGTCTTTATCCAGAACGCATATGTAAGGCTTTGAAAAGAGCTAATAGTGAAAAAACACATCAAAGCATTTTGACATGACGTTTCAATGACTTCGACTGAGTAACGGCCGACTGCACATCCGTTCTGCGCAGATTCTTACGTTGTCTTCGTACAGTATTTCAGCTCAGAATGAAAGGTATTAGAAGTATCAGTTACCTTTAATCAGTTAGAAAAATAAAAAATGCCGCTAGAAAATCAAAGTTGAAGTTTCGCTCGACTAATTCAGACCATTATTACGATCAACCAAAAACCAGACTTTGTAACTTTTTTTGAATGTTAAAAATCTGATTTTTCCCATTGAAGTACATTACGAGAACCTAAAGCTGCCACGCAGAAGAGAGGCCTGTCACAGCGAGGCTGGCTCTATTACTTTGTAAGGGAGATTAAAAGATATAATTACCCAACAACTGAACAAAAACTATAACCATTTACCTTTTGCAATGAAGTATTAAAATTTTCTGGTTGTAGTTTTGGAAAATATTAAATTTTGTAATCAGATGATTCTCTCCTGACAACTCTGCATTTTACTGTGAAAAACTTTTCATTGCTAAAGGAAGTTCTCCCATTATATATTTTATTTAGTATCTTACACAACAGACGATCTGGTGTTCGACTGGGAAGAAGAGGTGCCTCTCGTAGTCGATGAAGCAATAGAATTACCCCAACACAACTTGGTCGACACAACGCTGGGTGACTGCACAAAAGTGTATTCAACAGGTAACCGACTTTTAGAGTTGCTGTTGTTGTTAGTAATGCCTTCTGGAAACCGCTGGACGGGCGAGATCTTCCGTATAGAGCGGCAATGGGCGAAAAGGAGCGGCTTCAATTTTTAATGAGCCCCAGTGGGAAGAAGACCAGCTTCTGTGTGTGTGTGTGGGGGGGGGTCTCCTAATTTTAAATTATTTAATCCAGATGCGAGAATTAGATATAGGTTAGTCTGAGCATGGAGGACATTAGAGACACGAACAGATTTTACGTGCACTAGCTCCCATTAGCGTACACGGCTCCTCAGCTATCTAGCTAAGAGAGGTTGCCACCCTCCCAAGTACTGAGCAAGGTAAGTGCCGCTTCACCTTTTGTGCTCTTATGCGACTAAGTAACTGCGAGGTGACTGAAAACATCCTCAGTAAAAAAGATGTAGATTGGAAGGTAAAATTAAAAGTTTTCAAAAAATAACACACAAACAGATTACTCTCTATAAAATATTTTACTCTAAAAATTTGTTATTAAAAAAACGACGTTACAATACTTATTCAGTGTTTTATACAACAGATGATCTAGTGCATAATACTGCAGAACATTGCCAAGGTTACTTTAATTTGAATCATGAATGCATTTTAATGCTTTCAACTAAACTACTTACTAATTAAAATATTTTAATTATTTTGTTCAGCAAGCATTTTCTAAGCGAACTACCTTCTTATGGGTGCCTTTTACGAAGTTTTTAATTATACTTTCAATGTTTAATTACTGTAAAACGTAACTTAAATTTTTGAATGTTTGTGATGCCCATCACATATTAATATACAGGATGAATCTAAACTCTTGGGCAAAACTTTAAGGGGTGATAGGGCACATAATAAGGAATTAGAATCACATAGCAATGTGGGGTCAAAAACGCAGTTTTCACTTACCTGTTAATAATCACTTTGTGTGAAGTATTGAAGTGTTCGTCTAATTTCTTAACCAAGTTTCATAAACAATAGAGTCGTCTCCAAAAATTTCATTCGTGACATAAAATAGAATTTTTAAACTATGAATTTTAGTCTTCTGTTTTCGGAGAAAAATACATTAGTTTCTGACGCACAATGGTCGTAAAGTGCACTGCTGTTTCAGCACTTTTTCCAAAGTGATTATTAACAGCTACATGAAGACGATGATGCCGACCCCACATTGCTATGTGATTCCGATTCCTTATTATGTGCCCTATCACCTCTTACAGTTTTGTCGAAGAGTTTAGATTTACCATGTATAGGCATTCGTGTATAACTGCTGTCTATTTTTTTTCACGGCGCTTGTTACATATCACCTTAAAGTCCACTCATGTTTGTTACTAATTAACCCATCTGTGCCTGGATATTTTTGCGACTTTCTTCGATTTTTACTGATAACAGAAATAATAGATATATTTCTGATGTCAACTTCTGCAATAAGGGATGATTTCTTTTAAAATCATTATGCATAAAAATCGAAATATCAACATTCTACTTGGTCATGCTAAAATATTTTGCAGAGTTGAGGCTTAATACTCATGAATAAAGGCTAGGAAAAATAAATAACGTTTTCGACTAATAGCGAAAATGGCGTCCCAAAAAAGGGACACTAGGCATAAATGGGTTAAAGAAAAGCTACACGAGGGCTATCTAACTAAGGGGAGAATGAATTGACCAGGTTATTTATTAAGGGAGTCTCACGAGTTAACACACTGCATCGGGAGAAAACCTCCTAAAACTGCAAACTGTTTTTAGGCAACCGCGGAGTAGTCCATAACCCTGAACACTCGCAGACATGTTCAGTGTCATATCCACTCGCAATTATTTTCAATCTTTCTCTTCTGTACTATACATTTCGATCGCTAGGCAGTTATTTTTACAAAATAAATTTAACGAGTTTTATTTCATGTGAATTCGCAAGTTTCAGCTGATCTAAAGTTGTCTGATTAATTATGCTACTTGTGTAGGGTTTCTGTTACCTCAATATGGCATACGCTGACCAGCTGGCAGATGATCAGATCGCGAAAACGTTTGAAATCCGCTGCACGCGTCGTTTTAAATTAAAAAAAAATTATATGCATTCACTGTGATTTATTTAGAAATTTCATGTACCAACCAAAAACGACTGTTCGGAATCCATAGAACTTTTTTCGCAAGCAATATTGCGAAAATATAAGCTGTCAAAATTTATAATGATTATTCAGCTTAAGTGTGTATTTGCCTGTTGAAAAGTACAACTAACCCTTTGAGGCGCAACCCTTTCCCAATGCTGAAAAACAAGGCAGCCGTTGCCATCGCTCGACTTAACTACCAGCAAGATGGCGGACGATCGAAACGTGCATCGCGTGGCACAGATCTAGAGACCCTGTTTTGACGACAGCTGGCTGTGCCGGCAGAGACAACTGTCGTAAAAAAAGGGTCTCTAGATCTGTGGCACGCGATGAACGTTTCGATCGTCCGCTATCTTGCTGGTAGTTAAGTCGAGCGATGGCAACGGCTGCCCTTTTTTCAGCATTAGGCCATCTATCCAACCGTTCTCGCATTCTCCCATTTTTCAGCAGATGTCCGTGCTGTTAAAAATAATCGTGACCATTTTTTGACGGGAAATGACGTGCTAAAATGGAAAGGATTCTCGTGGAGCTATGTCACCCGCAACTATTTTTATAGAAATCCAATCTATTCTTCGTGACTGGCAACAGTCAAAACTTCAGCGTTTGGTGTTCCCAGAGCGGGAACACTGCGCGTTAAAGGGTTAAAAGTACAATTAAGTCCTCTTTTGGGAAGAAAACGAAATTACTTTCTGAACAATCCAATACACTGGGCCTATTCTTGAGCAGCTGTTCAGTCAATTATCTCTTTGGAGCTCTCTCATTACACGATGTTCGCCAGTGTAAAGACATTTCGAGAATTATTGCCCTATAGGAAAAACAAATCGTTCTTCAGTGGATGCCAGGGAATTGTGGCCTCGAGGGAAATGAATAGGCACACATTCTTGCAAAATGAGGTGTTAATTTACTTCAACTTCCAAAAGTAGCGATTTCTTATTGGAATATCAAACTCTTTCCAAATAACTTATTTGCATCTAATTCCTTGCGGGATCTACAAACCTGCACAGCTTCCAAAAGTTCCAACTTCTTATTGCAATATTAAACTGTTTCCAAATAACTTATTTGTCACTACAAGGGGCATTCCAAAAGTAAGTTACACTTGTTCCTCTACGGATAGCAACATTGCGAAACGAGACCGATGCTTAATCAGGCGATAGTTCAGTCCCACGGCTTCCAACGGTAGCAATTTCATTCGGATAATGACAATCGTTGGTGCGTACTACGAGAAGGAAATGCCGCGTAAACTGGAAGCTTACTCCAAAGGGTGCCAGTTTGGGATTGTACGGTGGATTCTGCCAGACCTCCCATCCAAAGCTGCGAGCCAAATCCTGTGTTGTGCGTGCCTTGTGAGGTCTTGCATTGTCATGCTAGAGGACAATGCCTTTGCTTGCCCACAAAAACGTAGTGTGCCACGTACTTCAACGTTGTAGTAAGCTTCCAGTTTACGCGGCATTTCCTTCTCGTAGTACGCACCAACGATTGTCACTATCCGAATGAAATTGCTACCGTTGGAAGCCGTGGAACTGAACTATCGTCTGATTAAGCTTCGGTCTTGTTTCGCAATGTTGCCATCCGTGGAGGGACAAGTGTAACTTACTTTTTGAATGCCCCTAGTAATTCATTGCTGGATCTACAGACCTTCACATCTTCCAAAAATTGCGACTTCTTATTGGAATATTAAAGTCTCGAAATAACTAATTTCCATCTAGTTCCTTGCGAGATCTACAGACACGCACAGCTTCCAAAAATTACGACTTCTTATTGGAATATTAAACTGTCTCCAAATAACTAATTTCCATCTAGTTCCTTGCGGGATCTACAGACCTTCACATCTACCAAAGATTGCGACTTCTTATTGGAATATTGAACTGTCTCCAAATAACTAATTTCCATCTAGTTCCTTGCGGGATCTACAGCCCCGCACAGCTTCCAAAAATTGAAGGGATTAAGAATTTCTCTTATCCCCCCCCCTTGCAAACCAAGATGCGCAGTAGTTGCGGCCTTTCGTCTGTCTACCGGACATGATTGTCTGACTGTCCGTCTGCACCGCCTAGTCATCTTTCCTGAGAGTATCTCCCCGTTATGTGACTGTGGAGAAGTAACGGATAGGGGGCACCTGCTCCGTTGTGGAGCTCCTGTTCATGAAAAATTAAGACTATAAATTTATTATACAGGGTGTCTCAAAAATGTGGTAATGGGCTTTAATTATTTATTATTAGAGATAAGTAGGCAATGTAAGTTGAAAAAAATGTTCAAAATGAGGTCGAAAATAAGACTTGCTTAGAAAAAATTCCTCTCGTTCATTTTCAAAAAGTTAAAATTTTAAATTTGTATATGTGAAAAAAATGTCGCAATTAGTAAAATGTGCCGATACACTTATGAGGTGGTGAAGAAAGTTTCACCCTTTCATCATAAAACATGCGAGAGATATCTTTAAAGAAAAATGATCGGTGAGCATACATGATTTTAAATGTAAACCTTTATTGTTAGAATGAAAAAAAAAAGATTTTCTTTTGTAATTCCTGTACAACCCCTGAAATAAGATCATTCGACTTAATTTTTTCCTTTCGAGAACCATTGAAAAGTGGTTCGAGTAAGCATCATATTTATCTTCATATCTCCTACGCTTTTTAAAACATAATTATCACATAAAATAATCATGATATCACATAAAATGTATTATAATCATATGGTCAATCACCTCATTAGCGCGTGGGGCATATTTTACTGGTTGAGAATTTTTTTCGTAAGGGGGTCTTATTCAAATTTAAAAAGTGTAACTTTTAGTAAATGAACGAGAGAAATTTTTTCTTAACCGATTCTTATTTCCTACTTTATTTTGAGCATTTTTCAATGTAAATGTCCCACTTATCTCTAATAAATGAAGAATTGAAGCCCGTTGCCCCCTTTTTCGTACAAGCTGTATAAGGTTTTCAAAATGTATTAATATTAAAATAATGAATATTATCTTATTAAATTACGGTTCATGGAATTATTTTCTGAATTCCTACGTATTTTTAAGATCAGTACTTCAAAGGCAGGAGAATATATTACTGTTTACTAGATACACATGAGAATATATTAATCTTCATTTTTAGTACATTGATATTAGTATCAACCGCAACTGCAATTGAAAACTGAATTCTAAAAGTTTGTATATAAAAGTTGGAACTTTAGAAGGATTCAAAATAAAATTAAACTGTTTTTAATTTGTTTACAAGAAAACATAAAAATGTTAATGTTTATTTGTAATTTAAGTATATAAAATTTATAGATTAATATGAAAACAAAAACAGTTTAAACTACGCAATATTAGAATATAATTCAATCATGTAAAAATGTTCATTACTTTTATGTTCTATTACGTCTACGCAAAATGCATATAAGTACAGTTAGTGTCTCAAAACTGTTACAGCAAACTTTGCAGACATTTTCGCCACCCCTTTTGCCCTCGAGGATTCATGTGACCTAGGGAGTGTGGCTATCTCGGACTAAAATGGCCATACATCCTAGGTCACATGACTCTTCGAGGGCAAAAGAGTGTGACCAAAATGTCAGCACCGCAGCCCTGTCATTCCCGTCAGCCACGACACATAAGGTAGGCTATGACGTCATTAGTTCTATTCACGTAGCTGACGAGATATGCAGGCTGCGGTGCTGACATTTTGGTCACTCCCTTTAGCACTCGAAAAGTCACGTGACCAAGTGTGTGTGACCATCTTACTATGGTTATCTCGGACTAAGATAGTCACACACCCTCGGTCACATGATTCTTCAGGTGCAAAGGGGTGTGGCTAAAATGTCAGCACCGTAGCCTGTATATCTCTTCAGCCGCTTTCTATACAAGTTCAAGGTCAGGAAGTGTTAGTCATTTTGGTTTCTAGTAATTAATGGTTACAGTGCTCATTTAATTGCGCTGTGTCCTTCACTCACGTTTGCTCTTATTCCGCAAAACACAGGCAACTTCACGTGCATCGAAGTGATCTTCACCCTGAAGCGCCGCCTGGGATACTACATGTTCCACACCTACATTCCGACGTGCCTCATCGTTATCATGTCCTGGATCTCGTTCTGGATCAAGCCCGAGGCGGTGCCCGCCCGCGTCACCCTCTGCGTGACGTCACTGCTGACGCTCTCAACCCAGCACGCGCAGTCGCAGAAGTCCCTGCCGCCCGTGTCCTACATCAAGGCCATAGACGTCTTCATGTCCTCGTGCACCGTGTTCGTGTTCGCCTCCCTCATGGAGTACGCCATAGTCAACATACTGCTGGGCGAGAGCATGATGGGGGACGATTCCGCAAGCGACGGCGGCGGGGGGAACGACAGCAGGGGGTCGAGTCCCTTGCAGCAACAGAGGAAAGGCAGCTCCGTCAAGGGGCTGAGGAACATGATGGTGGTCCCTAAACTTCAAGTAAGTAACCTTGTAAAGCTACTTCAATCCAGGCTGAATCATATCCTCTAACATTTGATTCCAATTCCGTGTCAATCCGCTCGCCATTGTATTTGTGCTTTGTGTTCTACTACGTGCGATAAACCAAAACTTTAACCCTCTGGCAGTTCATCCGCAGATTTCCACTGGCAACTCAAATGTAGCAAAATTTGCTCATCCCGCGATTTTAGCGGGCAGGTGTTTTTCTTCCTTTATTGAGGAGAGCATTTCGCATTTTCACCGTTTTACCAGTGAAATAAATTAGATACAGTGTTAGACGTTTGATTTAGGTTTTGACCAACAGATGTCGTTAGTCGTCCACTAAATTGCGGCATTTGAAGGTAGTACTCGGTATTTAAGCTTTAACTTCACTTGTTTGTCGCCTTTTCTAATCAGAAATGGCTGCTAGAAATCGTTCAGCAATTGACAGAGTGTATATTCCGGATGATTTATGAGATTCTGAAAGAGATTTTAGTTTTGATAATGATAGTGATTTAGATTTTTTGTACTGCTCCTCAGACTGCGATGAATCTGACCACGATTCAATAAACCTGCAAAGCGTTAGGCGATGGTGCACTTTCTTAGATTATGTAATAAACAGAAATTAACTGTAATTCAATTGAAATTTATTTTTAAAAATTTTTATGTAATAACATCTGAAACATCTGAAAACAGAAAAGTTTTTGCTGGCTATAAAAATCTTTTTTATTCAAGATTTGTGATAAACAATAACATATAAAAGTAAAATAATAAGAAATTAATGTCTAAAAGTGAATATTTTTCGTATTTCTTTTATGTTCGTATGAGCAAATGAATCTGATGATGACGGCGATGAATCTGAAGATGATTCAATAAACCTGCAAAGCGTTAGGCGGTGGTGCATTTTCTTATGTTATGTAATAAACGGAAATGAACTGTAATTCAATTGAAATTTATTTTTAAAAAATTTTTATGTAATAACATCTGAAACATCTGAAAACAGAAAAGTTTTTGCTGGCTATAAAAATCTTTTTTATTCAAGATTTGTGATAAACAATAACATATAAAAGTAAATAATAAGAAATTAATGTCTAAAAGTGAATATTTTTCGTATTTCTTTTATGTTCGTATGAGCAAATGAATCTGATGATGACGGCGATGAATCTGAAGATGATTCAATAAACCTGCAAAGCGTTAGGCGGTGGTGCATTTTCTTATGTTATGTAATAAACGGAAATGAACTGTAATTCAATTGAAATTTATTTTTAAAAAATTTTTATGTAATAACATCTGAAATTGGTTTTTCTGAAGCTTAGTTTCTCATGATGAAAATCTATATTAAAAAATCTTTTCTAGAAAGAAAAAATGCACATTTCAATTCTCCAATGTATATAGATTTGAAATATGAAAAAA
>JAWZYV010014441.1:0-94649 GCA_038373885.1 Cheiracanthium punctorium | reverse complement strand
AGGTACACATCAGTACAGGATCTGAGACGCGCACCACACAAGGCGCGCGCAAAGACTATTTATGTTTAACAGTGAATTATATGTATTTTTAGCTCCCCCTTTTTATGACTTTGCAGGGGGTGAATGGATATCATCGCTCAAACACTGTTCTCTGCATTTGCCATAACCCGTTCAAACAATTAGCTGTTCTGCGCTACTCGCGTATATATAGTAAAACTAGGTTACTGATCATCCTTAAAAGAAACCGAAATGTTTCAAGGAGGAGACGAAATTTCGGGCGAGTCCTTGGGACTCAAGTTTTGAAAATACCTGTAGCCTGGGGACGAAAGAGTTAAAAACCATTAGATTTAGGTCAAGTCTAAAAATCAAAGTAATAAATCAAAAAAGTAAATTAAAATTTCAAAATACCATTTTGACACGCAGTTTTTAACTAAGCTTCAAAACTCTATTCTATCTAGTCAAAATTCAGTTTCAATGGGGGGGGGGCTATAGCCCCTATAGCCCCCCCCCGTAGATCCGCCTCTGGTAATAACCCTAACAAGTGTGTGACTCAATCATATTTTTTAATTTCGCCTCTTGTGGCTTGCCTCTCAAATAAAGCGAGATATGTGCTAATGTCTGCTTTTGGATCCTTCCAATCGAAACTTTTGATTATTTTTGTAAGATCTATTTTGTTTTGGATTACAAAAGGTTCTGTACTGTTACCCTTCTCATAATTTTTTAATTTTAATTGTTCCAATAGGAATTCACGTTCTAATTTTTCCCGCTCAATTATTTTCTTCGTTTTCGCGGTCCGCTGCAATGTTGCTGAGAACAGATTTTGTGAATTCTTCATCGTATTTCGCATCACTAATAATAATCTGTTTCATTTTAGCAATAGTTGGGTTATCAGGAATTTTTAAATACAATTCACACATTAATTTAATAATATCCTCTTTTCGATGTTTTCCGATGTAAGACATGTTTACTGATACAAAAATTGTGTACTTACAGTTTGCAGTCTTCGGCGATCAAACTCGCCCTGGTAATCCACAACTGATACGTGAGCACACAAATAACATTTTTTGAAGCACAGATACTTTACACAATAATCAATTCAATATTCCATATTATTCTTCACACTTATCCAATTTAATCTGATTCAATCCAATTCTATCGAATCTAATTCTAATTCTATCCCGGCGAAAAGTTCCGAAAAACTAGAGGGTTTTCGATATCGACATCGACATCCCGCCAAAAGTCCCCAAAATTGTAGGGTCGTACTGACCCTATGAATTGACGAATCACTATGGACATTTTGCAGGTGACGTCACTTGGCGGTATTTGATACTCCACGTGCACGATCTTATGGTGATGATTAGTTTCGGTTTCAGCTCGTTTGGACCTAAGGGATTATTTGACACTTTCTAGTAGAAATATAGCTGTTGCAAAAGAAGCTAGAATATTAGTCATTAACAAATAATAGCTTTTTATGAATGAATTTTATCTTCATTGTGAGATTTTATTTAAAATGTTAATAATAATTAAATACTAAAAATAATTTAAAAGATCGTACTTTAAAAAAGTGTGGGAGGTTTTTAATGAATATTTGTACTATTTTAAACTCAGAAAACTCAAAATCAATTCAATGATGTATTATTTATACGTGTTTGCAATAACGTAATAATTTTAGAACACTAATATTCTTTTTATTAACAAAGTTTTGAAGCGAAATGCGATATCATCGTCTTCTAAACCATCTATTTAAGTATTAAAAAGACGGTAACTCATTCCAAGCGGCTCTAATAATGAGAAACAGTAATTATAAAATGGATACTGAATGCATTTCAATAGGAGCTGGCGGATGTAAATACCGCCAGCAGACGAATTTTAGCCTCGAACTCAGACACCATGCAAAATGTCCATTATGCACTTCTAAATTGAAAGAGGTTAAGTACACATTAACGAGGCTAAGTTACTTGGACACACCGGGGCCTTCGCAATTAGTAACGGGCCTGCGCGTGTATTTTGATGAGCCATCCAAAGAGGCCTACGGATGCTCGAGTCTTCACATATACATCAGGCATTTCTTAAGCTTTTCAGTGCTTTCAAACGTTATTTAATGTAGTTTTAAGTAGTAATTGTGTTACTTATTCAAGTACGAACTCATGATTAATTTGTTTGCTATGATACATATTTACATAAAGAAAATAGATGCATATAATTTGAAGGAAAAACAAAGTAGCGCTTACGTTCATGATTCACGATTGCTTATTTTAGTTTCACAAGTGGATATTTAATATACTTTAAAATAACTAAATACACAAATGAGAAAGACATTTTCATAATGAATATTTCATGAACGTAGTCGTATTTCCTACGTTATTTTAAACAATTCAACATTAATCTTTAACAAATGATGTATTAAAGCGCATTTCAGTGTTTTCGGGATATCCTGTATATTGGAGAAAATTGATAAAATACGCTCTATAGCGTGATCCCTGAATTAATTATTCTTTAATAAAGACATTTCATGTAGTATATATCATTCTTTTGTCGCTTTCTCAATCGAACTTAGGAATTGAGCAAGCATAATGAACGCTTGTACAAAATATTAACTACATTTGAAGTTTCTGTATAAACGGGCAAAAATCAATAATTTATAATTTACTGTATTTCTGCACTGTACCAGATGTAAGTCTGAATCACATAATCAAGGCATATATAACTGATAAATAACATTTTCAACTGGCAAAATTAAATCGTCTAAATAGTATCAAACGTCATGCTTATTTACAAGAATAAAAACTACTCAAGTAATACGATTTCTGATTAAAATAATTTATTTATAAATAACACATGAGTAATTATTCACTAAACATGATTTACATACATATTTTTAGAATTTCTAAATACATTATAAGCATTTACATTCAGAGCAAAATGTTCGAATTTTAGGATAAATTTTCATGAAAGAAAATGGCGCAAGATTCACAAAACGATTACCTACATCTAAAGTTCTTTAGTACGACAAAAATATAAAAAAATTGTTTTAAAATAATAAAATAATATAACATTTATAATACTTAGAATAATAAAATAGAATACTGTGACTGGGGAAACAGGCCTCAATGATAAACTCATTTTTAGGGATGGCAACTCATAAGCAGGCCCGTTGTTTAGCGATGGCCCCGGACACACACACTTAATAATTATTCTATTTACAAGGGTATGCTAGAAATATGGTACCACTTAGGTAAGAAAACAAAAACATCCACACAGGATTCACTGCTTAACCCATTAGTGCCTGGATATTTTTGCGACTTTCTTCAATTTTTGCTAACACCAGAAGTAATTGATAAATTTCTGATGTCAACTTTTTGAACAAGGGATGATTTCATTTAAAATCATTATGTATAAAAATTGAAATGTCAACATCCTACATGGCCACATTAAAATATTTTGTGGAATTGAGGTTCAATACTCGCGAATAAAGGCTAGGAAAAATAAATAACGTTTTCGAATGATAGCGAAAATGCCGTCCCAAAAAAGGGACGCTAGGCATAAATGGGTTAAAAAAGAACAAGAATACACGACACCCAGGCATGCAAACAAAGTTCCATCTCAGTTCAATATCTCCGACCGTCTGCCTCTCACTCCTCGCTTCATGCGAATAGCATTTTCGCCAATCCCAACCGCCCGGGCGAATACCGCGTCTGCGCATGTTCAGCGAGATCGAGAGACCGGAAGTTTACTCTAAGATTGTTATGCAGATTGTTTTGAATGCTCTACTTTTGTGTTCATTTTTCTGTTTTAAAATGCCCTTAAAATAAAAAGTTTTCCTAAAGTAACGATTGACAATAAGAAAACAATAAAAATACATGGTCTTTGAAATAAACATTTTCAATAATGAATATAAACAAATATACTGGTATTTTTCTACTTACATGTACTACATTTTTTTTAAAAATTCGGTTGATTTAAATAAATTTGTAAGTATCAGGTATTTTTTGAATGTTTTAAAACTAAAAATAACTGCTCTGTAATAATAGGATGCAATAAATAAGTTACATACATTGTTTTGTTTTTCTTTAAAAAAAAAATAAGCTGATAAATATATATTTATATATATAATAGGTAAGTATTAAATATATACAGCCATTAGTTTTGTACTTTATTGTTTTTAAATATCTATCTGATCTATTCTTCTACACATGTCTCAAAAAAGTAATGAGATGTTTCATAATATTATGTTAGTTAATTTTGTATATATAATGATAAATGTAATTAGGCATTATTTATTCTGGATTATACACACATGAGTTTTATAATAAAATTAATTGTCATTGGTTAAATTTAACTAAATAAATGTTTGCATTTTTAATATATGAATTTGTAGACTAGCGGGTAAGATATGAGAAAATAATCTTAAGGGTATACGTCTAATGTCTAAGAAACAAAATCTGTCTCACTTGGTACACAGATTAAAATAAAGTAATTGCACCAAGGATTCAAAAAAAAATTCAGGAAGTCTTTACAAGCTGCACTACACACTGATATAAATTTGAAAATGGTGCCTTTTATGAAACTTTCAGAAAAAAAATCTTAAACATGAAAGCGCCCAGCAAAATTAACAATATATAAAGACTACATTACAAGTGCTTTTGTATGTTCATAAGACACTGTGGTAATAATTATATAATGTTAATTTTGCAATTTTCTTTGAATGTTACTGCTACTGAAAAACAATAGACACACAATAATAAGGGATTTTTTTTCTTTTGAGTTCAATATAAGAATATTGTTTTAATACTAAAGAATACTTCAGTATTATAATACTATTACAATTTACTATTGTAATAGTATAATACTGGCACAGTCAACACTCCTTATATTGACCATACATTACAAATACCAGTGATAAAACCCGGACTGTAATTTCAAGAAAATACTTTTATAAAACACACAGATAAAGTGCAGTATGAGCATTTTAAGTGGCACAAAGAGTCCACCCTTTTTCAGCTGCAGCACAAGCGAAAACCAACAGCAAATCAGAGCCTCTCTTTATCCATTGGCACTTTTGAAGCTAATAGTGAACCCTTTTTACCATCTGAAAAGTTTATTACGCTTTTTTTCTTTATCTGTGTGTTTAATGCAAAGTATTTTATCGGTGGTCAGTCCAAGAATTTTTCCTAGGCTCCCATTTTTGTGAATTTCAATACTAATTTTGCGAAATTCAACACTGATTTTTGTGAATTTTCATACCAATTTTTAATAAAAGTCACTTTTTTGTTAAAATAATTGATTTCCCAATTGATAATACCAATGATAAAAGTAATTTGACTATTGAGTTGGAATCTTAGATATAAAATTTACCTATTTTTATGCCACCCACTCCAAATAACAAAACATTTCTTGCTTCATACCTGCTTCATCTATATGCAAATAATTTAATTGCAACAATGAATTTTTAAAAAAAATATCTGTGTAAGTTTCATAAGCGTAAAGTTTTCAAAATTATTGGGGTCGCCGAGCCCCACAACCACATATTTTCACGTCAGTGGAGTAGCCAAGGGGGGGGGGTTATACCCCCCATGAAGAATTTTTTGCCATACAAAATGTATATTCCTCACTCCCTTATCATACACCCGTACCATATACATATATGTGAGTTGCAGAAGTCGTACCCCCCCCATGAAAAATTTCTGGCTACGCCACTGATTCACGTACATATAACTTACTCTTAACTGCCAACTAGTACGGAATAGAATTAACCACTTTTTCTACATGATTTTTTGGCTTAAAATATAGCAAAAGTTTTGTGCTGCGCGCTCGAGCTGGTTACTATTTTGAAAAAAATAATTAAAAAATATACTGTTTACAAAAAGTGGTTAATTATTTCTGTAGTAGTTGGCAGCTGTGACTTACTATATATAAGTATAAATTATTGGAGGCGCTCGAGCTCTATGTGTCCATAGAATTCTACACCTATGTAAGGTATGTAGTATCTTTCTACCATGTTATAAGTTAAAAATAGAAGCAAAGTAAAAAATCCAATAGAAAAAAAAAACATTTTCGATGAGATAGTGCATTTTAGACACATCTGAACGTTTCTTCATTAACTACTTTACATTGCGTAATCTGATTTTAATTAACCAGAGCCTGGCGAGGGCAGCTTATTAGTAACATTGTGTGTTACGTTGCCTCACAATGAATACTAAATAATGATTGAAATCAAAAGAAGAAAATTTTTAAAAGTACAAGTAAAGTTTTTTTTAAACGTTTGTAAATGGCGTGAAATACTTTTTTTAATGTTAATATAAATTAGTTTTCTGTATTTAGTGGTAAATTATTAGGTGGGCACAGCCCCTATTCACAATTTATTGAGGGGGCTCGATCCCCACGGGCCCATATAACTCTACGCCTATGGTAAGTTTACACCAAATTTGAAATAGAAAAACTGTGGATTATGCAATATTAACTTAAAATGCAAAATGCACAAATAAAAATCAAGACTAAATTATTAGAAATTCAGCATTTCATAATCATTCAGTTATCAAGTTATTAAAATTCATTTGATTTAAATAATTTCTTACAACTAGAAGCAAAAACTTTAAATCTGTTTAATAATACTAATGTGAAGTATTGTTTTTTTTTTAATAAAAAATACCTATTAATAAATAAATTCAGAAATTTATATTAAAAAGCCTTAATTTACGTTTCATATGTAAATTAAATTAATAATTTAACATTTTTATGCTTTTTATTTTTCATCACGCTAAAGCAAAATTGAAGATCTAGTAATAAAATTTACATTTCAATATGTGTCATCTTCAGTCACTTTTATTTGATTATTATAAATAATAAATAATTTTCATTAACTAAAATTATGTTACATTAAAATGAGGCATTGTAAAATATTTCATTGAAGATAATAGATTATCACTATAATAAACTAACTACCATTTTAACCGAAACAGAGGGCGCCAGCACCGTCCTTAAAGCTCTGTGCGGTTTCCGGTCTCTCGAGTCTCGCTGAGGTCATGCTCGCAGACGCGGTATTCGCCCCGGGCGGTTGGGATCGGCGAAAATGCTTCCGGCGAATACGAGAGCCACGAAAATACAACACATATCACGTGACCTCTCACGTTCAGGGGGGGGGTCTCACAGGAAGGGGTGAAGCAGCTGCTCTCTTGATTGAAACTTCGGATTCTACATATATATCAGAAACAATTCAGTAGTTATAGAGATGCCCATAGAGCGTAATGCAGGGATGGGTAACCTACGGACCGCGGGCCAAATCCGGCCCGCCGAAGGTTTTATCTGGCCCGCAGATAGCAATTTTGAAGGATGTGCTTTTGAACGAGTTGGGCATCTGAAAGACGACATTGTGTTGTTCTTCCATGAGAAACAGTGTTCTGCGAGTGCGAAATGTAAGAAGATACAGAATGGCTTTCGGACTTTGCATTTTTCACAGATCTTCTTTGTCATATGAGCAACTTGAATGTCAAGACGCAAGGGAAAAATCAATTTATCGACACATCTCAAAGCTTTTAAACTAAAACCTAATCTGTTTGCTGGGCAGCTAGCTAAGAACGACTTGTCTCATTCCTCGAGGTTAAATTCAATACTCTCAGTAAATGAAGAGAAGCTTAAGAATTATGAAGATGGCTTGAAAAACTACATTTTTGATTTCGAACGCAGATTTCAAGATTTCAGTGCCATTCAAACAGAATTGGATATTTTTACCGTGCCTTTGAACGTAAATTGTGAAGCAGTGAGGTCAGATTTGCAGCTTGAATTATTGAGTTGCAATCTAACGATCATCTCAAGCTGTTGTTTCTAAATATGCCAAAGTTAAAGTTTTACAAATTATTATCGAAAGTAAGTTTCCCAAATTTAATATCTCACAGTGCTATGTTTGCTTCATCTTATATAGTATGTGAACAGGTGTTTTCAATTATGAACCTTAGAAAGAATTCTTTCAGAAGTAGACTGACAGATGAGCATTTAGCCTCGTTCCTTAGAATCAGTACATCTCACTTCGAACCTCAATATAAGGAACTTTAAAAAATGAAATAGCAATTTCATTCATCTCAATAACATGTTTAAATTGTAATACTTGTATATATTTTTTAAAATTTTAGAAAAGGTTTATCTTGTCCCGCCAAACTTTTTTTTTATCCCTTTTTGGCCCCCGACCGAAAAAGTTTGCCCGTCCCTGGCGTAATGTATTAGAATTATTTTGAGTGTTCCAGTAAAAGAACTATTTGTGCATAAATTTTAGGTGTTACTCAGGACAGGGTAGATTTCTAATAGTGACAAAATATTTAGACTCGGCTCAGTGGTTACATAGATGGCAATCAAGAATAATGTAATTCTTATGAGTAGTGTCCCTGTAAAATTGTGATCTGTGCTAGAAAGGTAGCCTATATTATTCAAGAAATAGTGTAGCTTTTTCTCAGCGAAAATGTTTTAGAATCGGCTCTGACATTAGAGAGATACAAATGGAGCTTAATGTAATTCTTATGAGTGTCCCTGTAAAAGAACTATTTTATGATGTACGCATAAAAGGTAGCCTATAATACTCAGAAATAGTGTAGCTTTCAATCAGTGAAAAAGTTCAAGAACCCGTCTAGTAGTTACAGATACCGATAGAGCATGATGTATTAGAATTATTTTAAGTGTCCCTGTAAAAGAACTATTTGTGATGTACGGCATAAAAGGTAGCCTATAATACTCAGAAATAGTGTAGCTTTCAATCAGTGAAAAAGTTCAAGAAACCCGTCTAGTAGTTACAGAGATACCGATAGAGCATGATGTATTAGAATTATTTTAAAGTGTCCCTGTAAAAGAGCTATATTTATGTTATATGGATGAAAATTAGCCTATAAATACTCAGGAATAGAGCAGCTTTCAATCAGTGAAGAAAGTTTTCGTATCGGTTCAATAGTTACAGAGATACCCTATAGAACGTAATGTCATTGTCTATGAGTCTCACCTGTAAAACCAGCTATTTATACAATATGCACAAAAAGTAGCCTGTAACTACTCAGGAATAGTGTAGATTTCCATCAGTGAAAAAAGTTGTAGAAACGGCTCAGTAATTTCAGAAATGCCCGTGTAAATTACGCAGGAATTAATACAGTTTTATATCAGTGAAAATGTTTTAGAATCGTTTCAGTAGTTACCGAGATCGCCGTAGATTTGAACTGCATTAGAATAATTTTAAGTGCCCCTGTCACAAAAGAACTATTTGAGCTATATACATAGAAAGACAGCCTATTTAATACTCCACGAATAGTGTCGCTTCCAAATCAGGAATAGTGTGATAGCGTGAAAAAATTTTCAGAATTGATTCCGTAGTTTCAGACATACAAATAGATCGCCATGTAAATCATATGTGAGTGTCCCTGTAAAAACAATTATTTGTGATACATGCATGCAATTTTAGCTATGTTACTTAGAAATAGTGTAGCTTTCTATCACTGAAACTCTTTTTTAGAATCGATTCAGTGGTTACATAGATGCCCTTAGAGCAGAATGTATTTTTATGAGTATCCGTGTAAATTTGTAATATATGCATGAAAGATAGCCTGTAATACTCAGGAATAAGTGCAGTTTTCTCCATCTCTGAAAGTTATGTGGAGGGAATCGGGTCTGATTAGGAATTCCAGGGATCTCTGTCATCTATGTAATTTCGTATGGATTTGTTCTCCCTGCACTTCTACTAGTTAACTCTAGTCTAGTGAATATATTTTAGTTTTGTGAATTTTTGTGGGGGCATGTTCTAAAAGAATTATTTACGCTGCATACATTAAATGCTGTCTATAATAATAATAATCAAGAATATTTGTATCTTTCTATTAGTAAAAAAAGTTTAAAAATCAGTTCTGTAGTTACACAAAATGCCCACAGAGCGTAATATAATCCTTATGAGAATCTCTGAAAAAAAAATTATGAAATATGTATATATCTCCATCTGCATATACCTGCTTTGAAAGGCAGTGTATAATTTCGGGAATAGTTGTTTTTTTTTGGGTGATAAAAGTTTGGGAATCGATTCAGTAGTTAGAGTAATACCCCTAAGGGGATTTCATTTGAAATATTTGGACAATTTCTGTAAAAGAAAAAATTTATGCTATGTCAGGGTTTCCCCAAATTTTTTTCGCCGCGCACCCTTGTAAGATGAAAAACATTTCGCGGCAGGGTTCCTTTACAGCAAAATAAGTTTAGAAAGAAACAGTTTGGATGCATTTTTTTTATTTCTTTTGTGCTTATAAGGCTAACCATCAAGAAAATATTTTTTTGGAAAAGCAATATAGAATTTTGCCCCCCACCCCCCCTCCTGTTTTGAAAAGAAGACGACTGGACACTGAACTCTCAAAAAATTGAACAAAAATTTTTTGTTTCCCCCCACCGGTCCGGTTTGGGTAACTTTTTTGGGGGGATAGCAGTTCAGAGAAAATTTTTTGATTATACCCAACAAATGTTAGATTTTTGTTGATTATCTCCACGGACCCCTGGCAAGGCTCGCGCACCCTTTTGGGGAAAACCTCTGTGCTATATGCATGAACTTTGCTTATGATACGGGAAATAGTACAGCTTTCTATCTGGAAATTTTTTTTTAGAATTGGGTCAATGTTAAGGTTTTCCCAAATTTTTATGTATTTCTATGAGACACCTGAAAAATTGTATATATATGATAAAAGTTACTTATATATCAGGAGAAAATAGCCTCTATCAATTAAAAAAAAAATAGATTCTTCAGTTTTTAAAAAAGACCGTAATGAAATAGAATTTTTTTGAGTGTCCTTCTGAATATTTACGCTAATACATGAAAGGTATTCATAATTTCAGTGTTAACATTTTTAAACCGTATTTTTACATATATTTAAAACAATTACTTCCACTGTTTAATGTCTTTTTTTAAAAAGTTGCCCATTGTTTAAAATAATTTTTTGACGGATTTTAAAAAAGCATAGTTATACCGTTTTTTTTGCCTTAAGTAAAAGGGTTAATGTCCCTTTTTCAAAGGCTTTTTAACATAACCCTTTGATCTAGTCCTTTTGACACATTTTAACGGCATGTTATCCCGTGTATTTCTGCATTATTTCCAAAAAAATAAAACGCCCCTTTGTTGAAAGTCTTTTTAAAATAAAGGTTAGTCCACTGTTTCAAAGTATTGTCTTGCAGAACACTCCTGGCTTATTTCCGAGGTTCATCGTTCTAATGTCCAGATGGTGTTTAGAAGTCTCTAGTAAAAACGTCACTTGTCTGGATGCACCACAACTCGCTATAGGCATCTAGAACTCATGAACGATTCAGTCTAAAAGGTCAAGCTTTACAAAATTCCAAGGCACGGAACGGCCAGTACGCTCGTTCTAATCAGAATTAAACTAAAAAGAGGACCATGCAGTACCGAAGCTTATCACTCATATTCTGTAATTCGAGACATAAACAAGATCACATCCAGGCAAAAATTTCAGTGGAAAGTTTCGAGGGATAACTCATAACAGTCCGTCAAGACGCATGCAATCATGATATGTACACACAGCACTGTAAAAACAGCTGCTCGAATACGCAACGCGGAACTAACACATCCCGGGCGGTCTTCTAACCACAGTGCATAAGCGCATATACATGGGCAGCTCTCGAGCTCAGATCTCGTCAGGAGTCACCTCCTCACCTGGCGCGGAGCTAACTCACAAACTCGAACTCCTCAGAACAGCGCACTCTGGTAGTATAGGGAGTAGGTAGAAGTGCGAGGCGGCTTCGAGAAAAGTTTAGTTTCTCGAAGATCTCTACATTAAAGCGGGAAGGCCGATTAGTCAGATCGATGAAACTGTAGGTTATTACGCGTTTTTAATGCCGGAAAAAACCATCCGTCCTGCCATTGGGGAAATTCGCCCTAAGATGACCTAAATGTCGCCAAGCTTGCCGACTTTGGCATATATCTACCCTCATGGAGCGCCAATAATATGTCCCCAAAAGTGAAGGTACGCGGGCTCGCGACCAATATTCTCGAGGAATTTCTGGAACCAGTAGTAGATAATATGTTCGTTCTGCCCAGGCCGGTGCCATGTAAGGCTGCATGAGCTGTCCGGTGCGTCCCCAGGTAAGCGGTGAAGGCGGGCGTGGCGGCACGGAGTGTTAGAGATCGGATGGGGAGCGGGATGTTAAGGCCGATGTTCGAAGGTGACTGTATATAGAATTTTGTTTTCCTTTTGTTGCTCTTAGCGGCTTGTCTAATGTACTCAGACGTTAAACAATGTGGGCAACTAAGGAGTACTTGGCAAAATTATTCAGATTGTGATATAGTTCGTAAGGGTGAAAATAAGCGGACTTCTGTTATATTTTAAAGAAGCTATTCCTGTTATGAATTATACCTATTCTCATCTCCCCGCAAGACTCCCTACCTGCACCTGGCGAGACGCTACTTAGAATTAGATGGCGACTTAGCTGGATGGTTACAAGAATTAGACATCTTGTACCTCACAGTCCAAATAAAACGACGAGTTGCCCCGAAGTGAAAGAACACCGTTCTGACCTCATGCCCGATCTGAACACCTCCCTTAGGAACTTGTGGAAAAGCGTGGCTCTTACGTTAACTCAGACTAAGCCTCAAAAAAATCCAAGCCCCAACATGCGCAAAGATACCCCCTTCCCCGTCTACAGAGGAAATCTTCAAGAAATCGACTTAAACAAGAAACCGGCAAGTCAACCTGCCTAACATCCGAAAAACTCAACGCTGGTGGAAAACAGGAGGTTCCAGCCCGACATATGGTTGCGGTCAGCTAGGAGTGCCGAGTAACGTGTCCAGGTTTGCTCTCCAACAACGACAAATGCTTGCCTCCCGCCAACTGTGGCACATCACTTCAACCTCCAGAGCCTGTCCTCCTCGGAAACCCACCGCAGTCCTGCTGGTTATCAGTAATAGGTTAGTAGGCCCCGCTGCCCAGACCAGTGGAGCAAGCCCCAGTAGTATGTGAAGGATACAAATCCTAGGAATCAAGGTCCTGTTTCAAAATCCAATCTACGGATGACTCTGCGATGGTAGCCAGACTGACAAAGACGTTACACTACAAAGTGACAATACAACTCGAAGGACGTACTTTCAAGAATGAAATCTTATTGCTCTCCCAGAGGCTAAAAGGAAATCAGTACCCTACTCGACAGTACTTCTTGAAAGAAAGCTAAAGTGGTGTTTAAACTTTAGGAGACCAAAAATTGGTAGTACAGGGACAACCCAAGAAAGCGGTTTCCTCTTCGTCGAAGGCTACAAAATACCTTCCTTTTGCAGAGGAACGAGACCGACACTGGTCTCAAAGAAAAAAGTCAATATGGCCCCAAAACAAGAGAGGCATCGGGTTTTGCAGAAGAAAAAGACTCATCCACTACCCCAAAGTGTGACCTTCAAACATCCGATGCGAGATGAAGTGTGAACAACCTGACAGAGGCCAGTGGGGGTTCAAAAAGGAAACAACTTGATGCTCTATTGATAGAACATGAAGATACGTTCCGGCCGGGGGAAGAGGCCCGACTTCCCTTTATAGAATCATAGTATCGAGACAGGAAATGCCCCTCCCGTGGCTACTATTCCTTACCGACTATCTCCGCCTGCCGAGGAGAGACGGTAGTTCTTTAAGAAGGAAATCGATGCCCTTGCTTGCGGCATGGAAACCATAGAAAGAGTGCGATTCATCCCATACGCAAGCACCTGTAGTCTTGATCCCGAAACCAATATGGAGAGTTTTAGATTATGTGGTAGACTTTCGCAAGTTAAACTCTATCACGAAGCCTGACCCATATCCATTGCCACGCATTGGATGATTTTGCTGCATAAAGCCCAACCAGACTGCCTATATGGTCAAACTATAGATTTGAAGTCGGGGTACCATCAAGTACAAATTGATATTTTCCTCCGGACAAGGATAAAAACGGCTTTTTGTCCTGCCCAAGTATGGGGGTCTACCGGTTCACCAGATGCCTTTTTTTGGCTTGAAAGACAGCGCCAGCGACCTTCCAGCGGTTAATGGATCTTTTCAGAAATGGTCTGAAGGTCAATACGCTTGTATACCTGGATGACATCATTGTGTTGTCTTCGACCGTCGAGGAACACATAGAGGACTTACGGTGATTTTTGAGAGACTCCAAAAGTTACATGCAAACCGTGCTGAGTGCCACTTTGCTTGCCATAAAGTTAAGTATTTAGGACATTTCATTACAAGCAAAGGAATAGAAGTGGACCCGGCTAAAGTGGAGGCAATTGCCCGAATTCCTCCCCCGAAGTCCGTAAAGCAGGTTCAAAGTTTCCTACAGACCTGTAGTTGGTACCGCAGATTCATTCCCCAATTCGCAGACCTCTCGAGACCTTTGAGTCAATTGACCAGGAAGCGAGTCACGTGGAAGTGGGGGGAGGATGAACAACAGGCCTTTGAAACCCTGAAAAAGAAGTTGATCTCACCGCCAGTGTTGAGTCAAGTGGACGAATCAAAGCCTTTTGTCATAAGGGCGGATGCATCCGGCTATGTTCTGGGAGCTGTCCTTACCCAAGGACAAGGTCCAGAGGAACACCCGCTCGAATATGCCAGCCGACTTCTATTACCAGCTGAAAAGAACTATTTCATAACGTAAAGTGAGGCCCTAGCAGTTGTTTGGGCATTAGAGAAATTCAGGGGATACGTGGAAGGAACAGAGATCACGGTGATTACTGACCACCAGCCCTTGAAATGGTTATTAAGTCTAAAATCGCCAACCGGCAGTTTAGCAAGATGGGCCCTACAGATTCAGTCGTACAACTTGAAAGTCGACTACTTGCCAGGAAAAGCCAACGTTATTGCAGACTTGCTATCACGTCCTGCATGTGAACACAAGGAGCCATCGGGTGAGATTTGTGCGGTTGCCATTGACCTCCCAGTCCGGAAGCCAAGTGACATCCGGGAGCAGCAATTCAGGGATCCAGATCTGAAAAAGATAATAGACTGTTTCGAGAGTAACACTACAGATGAAAATTATGCCAACTGGACACAGCGGGGATATTTGATGTCCCAGGGAATCCTTTACAGGTATGCACCAGACTCTGAAGCCGAGGAGGCTCAACTAGTCGTCCCTATCCATGAACGACCGAGAGTGCTAAAGGAGTACCACGATTCCCCAACCGCCGGCCACTACGGAGCCGAGGGCACCTTCTACAAAGTGGCCTTGCGATATTACTTCCCTGTAATGCGGAAGTTTATTACCGATTACGTCAAAAATTGTGCCGAGTGTAGCAGATTTAAGCCAAGCAATCAGAAACCTGCAGGTTTATTGAGAACTCCCGCTTATGCCCAACGCTTCGAAACACTCGCCATAGATCTCTTTGGTCCCTTAACAGAGACTGCAGATGGAAAGAAGTGGATTTTCATCGTAGAAGATACTTCGACAAAATGGGTAGAACTTTTTGCTCTGAAAGAGGCGACGGCGAAAGAGTGTCATGAGTGATAATGGCCCACAATTCACAAGTGCTGTCCTGCAGCAACTGTGTTACCTACTCGAAGTGTACCAAGTCTTTACACCCGTCTATTGGGCCCAGGCCAATCCAGTTGAAAGAAAGAATCGGGATCTAAAACCAAAACTAGCAATACTTGTTGGTGAGGAACATACGTCATGGTCTTATCTGACCATGACGTATGTTCCACTTGTGACCATCCGTTTTGCAATGAATACGTCAAAGTGTGATACAACAAATCACACAGCTGCATTTCTCCAATTCGGAAGAGAATTACGAACAATTGATGACGTGCAACATGATGTAAGAGCGGTGATTGACAACGATAATTTCATCGCTGAAATTACACCTTATCTGAAGAAATTCGCCCGGATCTCAAACGAGATCAAAGATCTTGTAGAAAAGAAGCAAGACCATGGCAAAAAGTATGCCGATGAGAGTAGAAGAAGGGCACATAGGTATGAGCCAGGTGATAAAGTATGGGTAAATTTACATCGTTTAAGCAATAAAGCGAAAAAGAAAACAGCTAAGTTTCAACCCTGTAGGGATGGCCCCTATATTGTGATTACTCAACGCTCCCCTACAACCTATGAAGTTGCTAACCCGGAAGCGCCGGATATCCTGCTTGGCACATACCACACTTCTGCTCTCACCCCTTTCAATGAAACTCCTCTTTCTGATGTTGTGCCTGTAACCCCTAAGGAAGAGGGGACGACCTCCCAAGAGTAGCCCTCCAAAGACTGTTCGTCGAAGTGCCAAAAGAGAGACTTAGTTACCATCCAGCTCATCTGGCCACTCGCCGGGACGTCATCGTGGCCAGGGAGAGTCTGTAACAGGTGTTCCCCACCTGAGCAGCCAAACTCCAGGACTGCAGCGGCAAAATCAAAGCAGTGACGCTTCCGCCAGGGAATCGTTTGAGTTCGTAGATGAGTAGCAAGGCTAAGATGGAGTGAGCGAGAGCTGTTGTTCTTTTATGTGTAATCCGTGCAGTGTTTATTTTTTTTAATAAATTGTTTTTTGTGTAAGTGAGATGAGAGTCTCGTCTGTCATTTTCGGAGTTCGTGTCGTCTTACAAAATGACTTTCAACAAAGGGACGTTAATTGTAGGAAATAATACAGAAATACACGGTATAACAATGCTCTTTAAGAAAGTGTGTCAATAATATACTTTGAAACAGTGGACTAAACCTTTATTTAAAATTACTTTCAATAAAGGGACATAATTGTTGGAAATAATGCAAACACAATGTTCAATTTAAAATGACTTTCAACGAAAGGACGTAATTGTTGGAAAGAAAGCAAAAATATACGGCATAATAATGCTCTTTAAAATGTGTGTCAATAATATATTGTTACGAATTTTCGGGGCAACCCGCTGTTCTGGTGCTTAAAATAGTTTAAAATTCGTATACTAAGCTTCAAATAGTTAAATTTTGCTTTTTGTTGCATGAAAATCGGTCAACTGGAACCTAATAAACGTAGGTTTCGGTTCCCCCTTTGTTTTTCTATGGGGTTTCAGTAGTAGATAAATGTTCGTTCTGCCCATGCGGTGCCATGTTATTTCTGCTGTGCTGTCCGGTGCGTTCCCCAGGCTGAGCGGGGAAGGGGGCGTGGTCGGACCGGATGTTGAGATCGGATGGGGAGCGGATGCTAAGACCGGATGTTCGAAGGACTGATAAGAATTTTTTTCCTTTTTTTTCAAATAAGGGGACTTGGAAAAATTTTCAGATTGTGATATATTCGCTAATGAAAATAAGGGACTTTGTTATATTTTAAATAAGCTATACTTTATGAATTAAACCTGCAATAAAAAATATTGTAATTAAATGAGGACCCACCAGCCACTCGGTAGAACATCTACCGCCTCATTTCAAATAAAAATTTTTACTGTGCCTTTCCCCATCACGCTAGCCTCGCATGAATGGAGACAGGGCGTAGCGCAGAGGATGCGTTGTTGTTTTTGTTTCTTTAAATAATAATAAAGTATGTGGAGCAAAGAAATGAACAACATCCCCAGGAGGCCTACGAACTTTAATTTTAAGTTAAATAAGTAATTTTACAACAAATATTTTTTTAATCAAATGTTTTTAATTTATCAAGGAAAAAAAAATGTTAATCAAGAGTTTTAATTTTTAGCTAATTTTTTGCATACCATATTTTTGTTAAGTACTCGTTTAACATTAAAGTAGGATATCAATACATTTAATCTACTGTTAGGCAAGTGAGAAAATTATACCATAGGAAGATTGTAGTACCTACAGATTTTACAAATAATGATATAGTCTTATTTTCTATTGCGAGAAAACCACTTTAACCATATATCCCCAAAAACTCAAGTTTTTGTATACGAAATGTATGAATACTCAAAGTATTTATCTAAACATTTTTTCTTACCAACACATTTTTGATAAATTTTAAGCAGCGATTATACTAGTTTATATTTTCTATAGATCAATTAGAGGGAAAAATTGCACTTTTAGTAATCCTACAAAACTTTTTACTGTATATCACAAGTAGTATAACTTGATTTATAGAATTTCAATAGGATACGAGTTAAATATTTTTTATGTGCAACACTAATTTCAGTTTGACTATGAAAGCGTAATTTTACACATGCATTAATATTTTTAGAGGTATGTACTTAACCTATTTTATAGAAAGGTGAGCATAACTAGCATAAACTTTTAGACTGGGTAATACTATTGTTAGAAAGTTGAACTATTGGAAATAAAAATTGAAGATCCGTTTTAGTATATTGCATGCACAGTTGTATACTGCATGTACATAAATATCTTTCAACTACTTAGATAGTTTAAATTGCAAAAAGTTATTATTACTTGAACTAAAAAATACAAGGTTTTTACCTACGTGAAGCCACGTCTTGCTAAATCTTCTGGTCTCTCGGCAAATTTCTTGCATCTATACGGCTAGCAAGTCCGGAAAATAGAGTAATGATTTAAAATACATTAACCCCACTTCCCGGGCCAACTAGCACATTTTTATTACTTCTTTTTATCCTCATATGCTGAAATAGGTATATTATTTTGACACTAAAAACAAAATAACACATTTGAAGATATTAAACGCTTTAAAAGTATTTTATTTTCTTATAACAATTTACCAGATTCACAACACTATTTTATGTAGGATGAAATTAGTTAGCAAGCGAAAATTTAATCTTAATTAGAATTTACTGAAATACAGATACCATACAGACTTTAGTTTCTATTAGGAGAAATCCCTCAAACCCCAGTTTTTGTATACAAACTGCATGAATACTTCTACCGATAATGCCTATTGCTTTTAGTTACACTAGTAGGGAAAATACACTCTTTGGCTTACCAACTTAAAATTTTGCAAAACACCAAAATACAGGAAAACATACATTAACAATAACAAAAAAATCATACTTAAAACTACAACACATCAAAAGTGGAAAATATAAGAAGCACATAATTATTTTCAATTAAAGCAAATTGAAAAAATGTAAGAAAGAGCTAATATGCTTGAAGCCTTAAGTATATCAGGCAAATCAAATTAGAATTACGGTACCATCTTTTATGTAACTAAAATAATAGAAAATATTACACTTACCCTGTACTTGTACACGCGGGAGATGAAAAATACTAATAAAAATACTTAAATAATTCACAAATATATCCACAGCATTAAAAAAAACCACGTGCAAGCGATTTTGCAAGCTCATTCAACAGATGATAAGATCAAGACCTCCTATATACTGAAACAGACCTGTTCACGCCGAGCAAAGGCTTGTCCGCTTGGAAAAATGAAACCACCGATAGAGGGCGCTAGTAGCTAATACAAATATAGGAGTGAACATTCAATTCCTCACGTGTATGACTTTCAGTGTGGTAGAATTAATTAGCTTTAATTTTCACGATTATTATGTTTTCAAAGATGCCATATTGTTGTGTTCTCTTTTGAAAGTCAGATAGCAGACTTTTACGTCTGAATCAGATGGAGTAAAAGTTTCGTTCCATGAGTTTCCCAGCTATATAATTATAAGAGAAAAATGGATCAAGACCATTTTTCAAGAAGGTAAGTATTTAATTTTTGCACTATGATCGCATGATTACGGTTTGATTTGTAAATCGTTATTGTCAACAGTAATGCTCTGTCAATTCTCTATGTATAAAAATTCGGTTTTATGTAATTGCTTTTTTAGATTAATCAATAACCACCACTCAGTATGCAATTAACTTTCGTGTTGTGCACGTGTGAGTTGCGTAGTATGCGCACAGATAGTTAGAAATATAAACTAGTCATTCATTGACGGTATATTTATGAATAATATATGCAAATTCTACACACAATCATAGGGATTATAAAAATAGAATTAAAATAAGCAGAAAACAATGGCAGATTACTTCTACTAGCGCTAAATTTACTACTTTTTACATGAAAATATGTAAAGAAATTTATGTTGTAAATGTTTGAAAATACTGATATGGGATAGTCCCTAAGTAATGTCACAGTTTTTTTCAATGTTTTTGACCTCCTTCCCCTGTCACATGTATACACTATATTGCACAAACACACACTGCTGATTTGAAATGTTTTTGTTTTAACCAAAATGTGTTATGTTAAATTTTTTGTTATCACCCCCTTCCTTCCTAAGTATGACATTTTTGGATGGCCTCTACTGAGTACTTTTCCCTTACATAAACAACATGAAGGGTAAAAAAGTTTTGCTCGAAACAACTATATGGGCGTTGAATTAAACTTTATGGTGTTGTTTTACAAAGTTTTTTTTATTATTTTAAGCACTCCTTTTGCTACAAATTTTGACATGACATGCATAAAGTGGGCTACAATGAGTCGGATGGTTCCGATGAAACCCATGCCTTTTGAGCAGTTAATACAGCATTATCTGGGAGATAATATATCACAGAATACGCTGGGGGACCCACAGCCATTGCATATAGCTGTTAATTTCTTATTGCTTTTACTTGATGTTACAATGTAGAGCTGATATGAATGACTAGGCTGAACAACTGAGTGAATGAGTGTTCATATTTAGAAGCTCCTTCTCCTTTTGATGAAGACCCAAATTGTTCAAGGAGTCTTTATGAAGAGTGAAATTCAGTTTATGTACCAAATAACAACAGAGCTGTGGCTTTATCTGCTGGAACAGAAAAACAATTTTTTTTTCTTTTGATATTGTTCATTCTAGCTTTCATAAGAAATTGGGAGTTGACAAACCACCGAAAATAATGTTTTCATTGAAACAATTAAATTGATAATTCATTTGCTTAAAAATATTGTATATTGTATGGACTGTGGCTTTATTAAATAAATGGTTTGTATTAAATAAACATTTGATTTGTTCTTTAAATTTACCTCTTATTTAGTTTGCACTATCCAATTACAAAATAATAGAATGTCTAGGTTAAAACATAGATATTTAATTTTTGTTAATCGGTGAGTAGAATATACTATATAGTTAAGAAGTTATTTCTGATAACAGACTGCCCCAAGTACATTGCAAAAATTTAAAAACACAATGCTGATGAAAAATAGAATTATAAAAAAAAATCAAATGATTTTCAATAAGTAAAACCCTGCTTTTAAGTATATTTAACTGCCACAATTTTGTTATGAAAAGCATTCATCAAAAAGACATTTTTTTTCACACTTCTGAAAAATTCCAAGGCCGTATCCAGGGGGGGACCACACCCCCTGGTCCCCCCTCCCCGAAATTTAAAATTTTGTTAAACAATAATAATGAAGAATTATTGTGAAAATTTTAGCCTTTTTCACCTTTTGGTACCCCGGCCCCGAAATTTTCAGCCCCCCCCCCCACACCAAAATTTTTTCTGGGTATAGCCTCGGAAAAATTTACACTGAAAATTATTTTTTATACATGAAAAATACTATATATCTCTTTCTCCCATGTTAAATATCACTCCTCTTGTGGGGGAAAAATCGTATTGAATTCAACTAAAGTCTTATAAATTATTAAAGAATATATTTTAAATATGCTTATGCAGTACTCTTTTTTTTTTTTTAGAACAAGAACCATGTTAAAGAAATTTTTTTAATTCATATTTTAAATAAAACAACATATTGAGTCATGATCAACCTATTTTGAACGAATTTTAAACAAACAACGTTAACGATGAACATTTAATATAATGAATAAATTAAATTTATGTTTTTTCTTAAATAGACTTTTATCGATTACTCTATTACTTAATAAAAAGAGCTTTTGCCCTCTATCGTAAATTTAAATTTGTTAGAATGCTCTGTCATCGTGCCGATAATTCTTCCGAATGACAATACTAAAAAATGCATTTATTTTTTTTCTTATTTAAGCTAGTAATTTTCTCTCAGTGATTTTATAAAGACAAACCGATATTACTCAAACGGAAAAAAGGCCTGTTTTACTTTATGAAAGTAAATTTTAAAAGCAAAAGCTGCGTAAAATACAAGATGGATCAATTGAATTGCATGCTATTTACAAAAAAAGTGCATGAGTTTGTACTGCCATCTGGTGGCGTTAAGCTGCGTAATCCAGTTTAGTGCGCGGACATTTTCTCCCGTAGAGCTGGCTAGGATGAACAGGTCTGTTTAGTATATAGGAGGTCTTGGATAAGATAAGGAATGTCTACACGTGACGTGCGGAAGTGCGTTCATATCGGAAAACCAATAACACTGGGCTAGTTTACAAATACGTTAAGACCGAGGAGTTAGGGGAATACAGCACAGAATTGGGGACACGTGTTTCATTCTACGTTCAAAAATGGGGACTTATGGATTAAGATCATGTTAGATTAAAGCCATTTCAATAAAAATCTATCCTTTTTGTAAACATGGACATTATATCCTAAATTAAAATATCAAAGTTAAGCTACAACGATTAATATATTTTACGTAGTTTATGAAAATAATGAATCATTAATTAATTTCTGTGAAACAATTAGCAAAGATCATTGTACTAAAGCAAATTATTTTTGTTAAATTTTGATAAATAACAGTAATAAATTATAGGCATTGCAGATGAATGAGTGTTCACGTATAAAATAGGTATTTACTATTGAAAAACTGGATCTAATTTTTACCAATGCATTGGAATTTTGTATAGGATATCTATTGAACACGTATTAAATACATTATGATTATTCTAATATGAAAAACGGGATTAAGATTCTTTATTTGCGATGAAAGGCACTCAATTTTTTATATACTTAAATTTTACATCCTTTTAATAAATTCATAAACTAAACTTGTTGTTTAAAACAATTTTTACAATAATAAACTAAAATTTTTATTTAATAAAGTCATAAACTAAAATTATTAATGAAAACTTGCTAATAAATTAAACATATCAAAATTTTTACACTCAGTTTTTTTTTATATACTTAAATTTTACATAGACATCCTTTTAATAAATTCATAAACTAAAACAATTTTTACAATAATAAACTAAATTTTTTATTTAATAAAAGTCATAAACTGAAATTATTAATGAAAACCTGTTAATAAATTAAACTGATTACTCTAAAAGATAGCTAATCACAACATATATCAGAAAAAATATAAGCAATTATAATACCTGAAAAATACCGGACAACACTCTTGTTACATGCGGGCAAAACATCTGTTTGCTCGGCTAAAGAATTCTTAGGTATCCGTTGCAGGACAGTTTACCTACACCCAACCTACAAACTCTACAAATTTAACGGCAACTGGTTTTCTCTTATCAGGTATCACAGATCAGATAAGAGATAAGGAAGTGACATGCGCAGAAGACACCTGATAATGACGTGTGCAAATCTGTGTTGATTTAATATCTGCTAGGTTTGTTGGCAGGATGTACATTTAGTGGCAACTCTCTGTAACAGGCTAAGACAAGTTAGATGATACAATATCTACAGGGTTGAGAAAGTTTTAAGGTAGAGGGCGCTTGGGTAATCACGTGATTTTTTAAATAATCAGTATAGAGACATTTTAGTTAGATAAAGTGGTCAGGTGTGTGTTGCGAGACTCCCTTTACACTGTGTGCGCCTATACTTAAGACGTGTGTTTTAATTGATTTTTCGCCGAGTTTCCAAAATGTCTTTGCTTGAATCCATCGAAAATAACTTTAACATTGAAGACACTCCCGGGTTTTATACTCAAAGTGATGCGGATGTGTTGCTGCAAGAAATAATACAATTGCCTTTAGATGTAAAGCCTCTGCAAAGTATTGAAAAGAAAATTTCCCCCGAGTTTTGTACTAAAAGTGATGTTGATGTGCTACAGCAAGAATTGTTTCAATTACCCCTGCAAAGTAGTGAAAAGAAAATTACTTCGGCCCGTAAAGTAATCACTTTTGCTGACGAAGGAATCAATTACAGTTTACCTGGAGCAACAGTCTCTGTTTACTCTTGGATACCCATTTTGCAAAAAATACGTGAGGATCTGCAGAAAGTGACAAATTATGAATTTAATATGGTACAAGTGAACTTTGGCTCTGAAGAACAACCTAAAATTAAGACAGTAACTGCGAAGATTTTAATCTAGACCTATCATCAGGTGTATGCATTCTAAGTTTTGGATCTAAACGAACTTTGGATTTTAAACCAGCGAACAGTGAAACCACTACCATTAAACTAGAACATGGTTCAATGTGTAAGATATATCCCCCAACCAACAAACTTTTAACGCATGGTATTCCTTCTTAACCTTATGTGACAGACCCGCACATTAACCTTACATTTGCCAAAATGTACATTTATGAGCCTTCCACGAAAAGGGCAAAGTTGAACGATTGGACGGATCATCTTTACCATAGCTTATATGCTTCCGTAAATGGTACACAGCACTTGGAAAGACTTATCTACGTTTCACTTCACGATGAAAGAACTAACTTGAAGATTCATATTAGACAATTTATTCAGAATGCCCAATTAGACTATATACCAACCGGTCAGGGAGTCGTGATGAACCCTTCCACATGGATCGAATTTATTGTAAAACTATTAGATTTTAATATAGGTCATAGCAATAGCTCTTTTATTTGTAATAATCAATTATCTGTATGTAATGATGATGGAAAATGCATCTTACAACAAATTTACAAAACCGGAGATTCATTCACGTTAAATCCAATTTCCTTAATACTTTTAAATGATCAAGTAAAAAAACTATGCGAAATGAGAAATGAAATATTGGAATTGCATTTTAAGAACGCTATATACGACGAAACTACCTCATTTAATTTTAAAATTAAAGCCGCAAAAATGTAACAGGGAACCCCATTGAAATTATGATGAGGCTAAACAACAATTAATGGATATAGTACATCAAGAAATTTTTAAAAACATTGGCCGGGTTCAGGATCATCCTTCACAAAGGATACATACTTGTTCGAATAGAACACATGTTGATGAGCGAGAGGGTCTTATAAGTAGTAAAGCATGGTTTACGGTTGACATGTCATATATTGCAAGAGAGATATGCGAGAAAAAATGCACATGCATTTATGACGGAGAATTTTTTTCAAACATTTTCTTTGAAGACTATATGAAGTATCTTCAAAATGAGCTATTTAATACATTTTTTCAACCGTTTTCAGATTTTGCTAATTCCAAGGATGACAAAACATGTGTAATTATGTGATGTTATTGGTGTATAACTAGTATTGCAATTGTAAAAAATATATTAAAACCTCCTGATTATTTTAATGTAAATGACACCCAATGTGCTATCGCATGATGTATATCTGTTGTGCATAATTATGTAGAGCTGTAAGTTTTCTACTGCAATAAGTTTTTACGGACTTATGCATGCTTAGTTATAGAATACTCATTGAAAAGTTATTATTTTTCTTAATTGTGTAAATAGTTTGTGTAATTTAAAATATATTTTTGTAAATAAATAAGTTTAAATACGAAAACTTTTCTGTGTTTTCTTTATGTGTATGTGTGTGTTGATTACTTGCAAAAAAAAAATCTATGAAATTTTACTGCAGCAAAAAGTGGTAAAGTTAACATACTTGGTCAAGATTTAAGGTTCTCGTGTTGTGTTTTATACTTACCTTTTATACTCTACAAGGTAAAAAGTTACAAATTTAACAACATTTATTGAAGCATGTACTATGGAAACATTAATCTACTACATAGAAATAAAATTTTCTGATTAAAATCATAAACTTAAGTGTGATAGGTAAATTGTGTTACATGAGAATTCCCAAAGTACTAATTTTTTTATAAAATGAACTTAGCTAAAAAAGTTAGTTTCCATAGTTTTATAACTTAATCGATTTTACAGGTTTTTCAAAAATAAAGTTGTGAGATAAAGAAACTTAGTATTTTAAAATAAAGATTTTTTTAGGTGTTCTTTAATGTAAAGATCTTATCACATTTTACTTGAAGTAACAGAATATTTTAAATCAAACACTATGTTTTTAAAACATCAGAGTATTAACTTAGCATATTTTCATAATTTTTATTAAGTAATGGGCTTGAATATTTTTATGAGAAATATCAACTAAGTGCACATGTTACACATTTTAATGATTGAGATGGTTACACTTACAAATTTTAAATAAATATGCTTTTACTTTTATACATGATACTTGTTCAAACTAAGTATACTTTTGATTTGTATACGTTTATGAGTTCTCATAAGTTATGAAATTATTTCTCGAAAGGAACTTAGCTATTAGAACTTTGTAAATTTCGTAGAAGTAGTATGCTTAACATGTTTTTGATAAAATGGATTTAAATTTGGTACAGAAATAAACAATTAATTTAGGATAGATGTATAAACTTATCTTTATGTAAACCTTAACTAATTAAAAGTAATATAATTTATTTTTTACAAAGTGAGGGACTTAGACTATTTTTCAGAATTATCAAGTAAAGGATTTTACAAAATACTTAGTAAACTGCATTAATAGATTGTAAGTTGTAATTTTTTTCTTTTAGAAGTTTTGCAGATTGGTATATATTTTATGTTCTGATAAGTCGTTGAATATGTTCTTGAAATAAACTAACAGATCTGTACTTTGAAAATTTTATAGAAGTGACGAACTTTGCTATTTTTTGAATGTTACGAACATGATACATTTTTTCTGAAGTGTTAGATATGTGAAAGTGTCTTTTTAGGAACATTGAATTATTCAATTTAGTGCATTTCAGTTACTCTTTCAAGATAAGGGACTTAGAATTTTTTACAAATAGCAAGCTAGTAACTTGTTAAACATGCTTCTTGAAAATCGATCTTAAAAATTATCAAAGTTGTAACTACTAAACAGAAATAAACAAATTGAAATATAACAAATTAAGTAGACACTGCGATTTTTAAGATCGATTTGCAAGAAGCAGGTTTAACAAGCTACTAGCTTGCTATTTGTAAAAAATTCTAAGTCCCTTATCTTGAAAGAGTAACTGAAATGCACTAAGTTGAATAATTCAAAGTTTCTAAAAAGACACTTTCACATATCTAACACTTCAGAAAAAATGTATCATGTTCGTAACATTCAAAAAATAGCAAAGTTCGTCACTTCTATAAAATTTTCACAGATCTGTTAGTTTATTTCAAGAACATATTCAACGACTTATCAGAACATAAAATATATACCAATGTGCAAAACTTCTAAGAGAAAAAAATTACAACTTACAATCTATTAATGCAGTTTACTAAGTATTTTGTAAAATCCTTTACTTGATAATTCTGAAAAATAGTCTAAGTCCCTCACTTTGTCAGACATAAATTATATTACTTTTAATTAGTTAAGGTTTACATAAAGATAAGTTTATACATCTATGCTAAAATAATTGTTTATTTCTGTACCAAATTTAAATCCATTTTATCAAAAACATGTTAAGCATACTACTTCTACGAAATTTACAAAGTTCTAATAGCTAAGTTCCTTTCGAGAAATAATTTCATAACTTATGAGAACTCATAAAAGTAGTAAGGAAAGGAGAGTTCACCCCATGAGGTGCCATGTTAATTCTGCGGTGCTGTCTGGATGAGTGCGTACCCTATGCTGAGCGGGGAAGGGGGCGTGGTCGGAACGGATGTGGGGAGCGGATTCTAAGACCGGATTTTCAGAGGATTGATAAGAATTTTTTTTTCCTTTTTCTCAAATAAGGGGACTTGTAATTTTTTTCAGATTGTGACATATTTTTGAAATAAGGGGACTTGGAAAAATTTTCAGATTGCGATATATTCTCTAATGAAAATAAGGGACTTTGTTATATTTTAAATAAGCTATACTTTATGAATTAAACCTGAAATAAAAAGTATAAAAAATATTATTATTGTAATTTAATGAGGACCCACCAGCCACCCGGTAGAACGTCTACCGCCTCATTTCAAATAAAAATTTTTACTGTGCCTTTCCCCATCACGCTAGCCTCGCATGAATGGAGACAGGGCGTAGCACAGAGGATGCGTTGTTGTTTTTGTTTCTTTAAATAATAATTAACTATGTGGAGCAAAGAAATGAACAACATCCCCAGGAGGCCTACAAACAAAAGAAATCTCCACACAGTATACTACTGTTATTCACTTGTTAAAATGGATATATATTGTTGCGGAATTACTCTGCTACTCCTGGGGTTCGTCGTTCTAAAGTCCAGTTGGTGTAAAAAGTTCAAGTAAAAAGTCACTTGTCAGGATGGAACACAAACTTTATTGCTTCTAGAACTTCGTAGAACAATCAGCTGTACACAATTCACAAGCACAATCTAGCAGTAACGTGCTTTTAACAGTTGGCTTAGATCAGAAGTGCTGTATTTCTCACACAAAATATAACGCTTTCACTGGCAAGAATTCAGTGAAAATATACGAGAAATAACACTAACAGTCTCTCAAGACTCAGCGATGAAGAATTTACACACAGCACTTAAATTCAAAGCTTCACAAACAGCGCGAAACACAGCTTCCTTCACAAAGCAAGCGTATTCACTCTCTCAAAGCTTGATCAACACTGAACTGTCCGGGCGACGCGCGCTTCTATAAATAGCCGACGCAGGAGGTACAAGAGGTTTCCAGAAAAGTCAATTTCTCGAGGGTTCTACATAAAGCGTCAATTTTGATTACGTCATAGAAGAGAAATGTTAGGTTATTGTGCGTTTTAATGCAGGAAAAACAACTTCCAGGCCCCATTGGGAAAATCGCGCCAAATGACCAAAAATCGCCAAGCTTGGCGACTTTTGGCAAAATATCGCCAAATTTGGCGCTAAAAATAAGTCCCCAAATGTGAAGAGATCTAAGCTCTAGGACTAATATTTCTCGAGTTTTCTAGAACCCCCATTGAAAAGCAATGGCAAACCGAAACCTCCATATCTCCGGTTCTAATTGGCCGATTTTGATGCAACAAAAAGCAAAATTTATCTATTTGAAGGGTAGAATACGAATTTTAAATCATTTTAAGCCCCAGAGCAGCGGGTTGCCCCAAAAATTCGTAACATTGCCCCCTTCCCAAGGACTGCACGTCCCGGGCAGTACAATACCCAGTTAGGAGATCACACAATATACACAGTGTCCAACCGTTAACCAAATCTTAACAACATAATTCAAGCAAGTAATCAATAAACACAGTAAGCAAATACACTCTAATAAATAAATAATCAACATAATAAATAATTACACTGTAATAAATCATAAACATAATAAAGAAATACGCATTAATGAAAACCATTATATTACAAATATGTACACTAAGCATGGCGTAAGTAGTGAGTGAAAGAGAGTTGAGGAAAGAGGAAGAGAAGGGAAAGACAGTAAAGAAATGAGAGATGAAAGAAACGAGGAATTACGCCATAGTGACCATGGTCTGAGCTAATTACAACCGCGGTAGATGGCTAGCCGATCGTAATGTACAACTCTTGGCTTCCAGTTTGGTGACTTACGAATCCGTACGATGACGTCATTCAGCCGGTTTAGGACTGTGTAAGGACCGTCCCACTGCGATTGCAGCTTGGGAGACACGCCTTTCCGTCGAGTAGGGTTCCATAGCCAAACTTTGTCACCTGCGTTGAACTCGTGTCCCGTAGCCTTCGAGTCTAAGCGAGTCTTCATCTTTTCCGTGTTCAGGTTGATCCGCTCCCGAGCAAAATGATGCACATCTTCAAACCGTGCCGGAAGGTTTTCCACGTACTCCTCTGGCGATGAAGGCACATCTGGAGGGCGGCCGAACACTAGATCGGCGGGAAGACGAAGATCTCTGCCGAACAGCATCTGGGAAGGTGTGAAGCCGGTAGTCTCATGGACGGCGCTCCTATAGGCTAGCAGGAAGAGGGCGAGTTTCTTGTCCCAGTCCTCTTGATTCCTAGATACCAGAAGCGAGAGGTTGTTCAAAATTGTGCGATTGAACCTCTCCACCATGCCGTCGGATTGTGGGTGTAAAGGCGTAGTCTGGGTTTTGTCCATTCCGAGAAGTTGGCATAGTCCTTTAAAGACTGCAGAGGTAAAGTTCGTTCCTTGGTCGGAATGAAGTTGCAGAGGGGTTCCATATCTGGAAATCCATTCTTGCACCAGTACCTCTGCTACGGTCGTAGCTTCTTGATCGGGAATAGGAAACGCTTCTGGCCATTTAGAGAAATAGTCAATGACAACTAGGATGTATTTGTTGCCATCCGAAGTTCGCGGAAGAGGTCCCAGGATGTCGAGGGCAATCCTCTCAAAAGGCGCTCCTACATTATAACAATGTCCCTTTGTATTTTGTGCGTGATGGTCGTGTTTTCGACGCTCCCGAAAATACAAGTATAACTTGGTAAATAGTGAATATATTGTGATAATTGTGGAATATTTCGATCAGATATGTTGTCAGGAGTGTGAAGATATATATTTTGTGTGGAAAAGCTTGGAAATTTTTTATGTAGTGGAACACAGAATATCTACGCGATTGAGCTACGCTGTTTCTAAGTTCGTGAAATTCTGATGATCTTTTTATAAAATCGGCTACAAATTGGCTGCAACAAGTATTACAGATGGAATATGCAAGTTGGAGGGATCATACTGATGTGAGTGTTGTGTCCCTACGACGTTTTTAGTGTTTTTTCTCGACTTTTTTTCTTGTATTTACTGTTGAACTTTGCTGAATTTTGAATCTCGCGCCAATTCTTCCCGCCATCGCCATTGCTTGCGGCTTCCTCGAATACGGTGGATCCCGGAATGAGTTATTGAAATACCGACTTGACTCTTGGACCATAGAGATAAGGCCAGTTCAGCCCTTGCGTGTTCGGGTGTGGCCACTGATGTAGATATAGTGATATTGATATATTATATCGAGTTTAATAATTAATAGGAGGCTGTATTATAGTAGCTGTATATTAAGTAGAAATTCCAGTGCTGTTCAGATGTTTAGAGTGTAACTACAGCCTTTGAGATTGTAATTGTAAAGTTTTAAATTTATGATTTTTAAATAATTGTTGAATTTTGATGATTTTTTCTGTAATTGTATATGTATTTGTGATGTACAGATAGGATATTGTTTGCGTATTATTGCTGAGTTCATAGTTATTCTTATTTTGGCTTGAGAAATATACCTGGCGGTTCAGAGCCTCATATAGGTGAACGTATTCTGGACTAGAGGTGGAGTAATCTGCTCTGGATAAACTAGACTGTGTATAGAGTGCCGTCTAGAGAAGGTGTTGACGATAGGGTTCAGTTCCGGGCTAGCCTTGGGCAGAAGAGAGAATAAATTGTGCACTGTTGAGCATTTTATGGGTTCCCTGGGCTATATATGGGTGGAGTGTCCATGGGTTGTTGTAAATTTAGTCTGAAACCTTGGTGTTGCTTTGGATTATATGTACAGATATTGTGAATTAGTGTAATTGTATTATTGAATTGTTTGGTATTTACACATTTGGAGAAATATATGTGAATCAGTGTGCAACAACATTGGACAATAGAGATGGATAGAGAAACGGAGTTGGCAAACTCGAGTCTATACACCCGGCAACAGAAGGCTAACGAGGGGTCTGACCTTCAGGCATCTGGTGTTGGGACTCCTCTAATGAGTCAGGGCACCCGAGTGGGTTCTCCCGCCTCTGGTGCTGGTACACCACCGGCGAGTGTAATTCCCAGACAGTCAACTGGTGTCTCAAAAACTGAAAGATTGAGAATGATACCTTATAATAAGAAATTAGAGGACAAAATATTTGAATATGGGGTGATGCCGGCATTCAATGAAATCAAAAATAAATTACAAAAAAAGCAGTTCGAATATTTTGATAAGAAGAAGACCTTTTGTAAAGAAACTATGGCGGAAATTGAAAAAATTTTTCAGGAATTTTATAACGTTGGATTGATTCTCACACAGAAATACAATGAAGCAATGAAGATTCTGCAATTGCATAAACTAGATAAAACTTACGCAGATGTTGTTTCGGAACACATTATGGAGAAAATAGATACTTTGCAGGAAAAGGTTATAGAAGCGACCGAGAAGACCACTGCTGGTGGAGTTCAGGGAAAAGGAGGAACAAAAGATAGGAAGGAGTACACCATAAGCGTACAATGTAAAGAGCAGAAAGAACACCCATTGAGCATTAGAAACACTGTAAAAAGAGAATTGGCAAAAAAAAAAAAAAAATGCAAGACCAAAACTGAATGATATTGTATTTGCTGAGAAAACAAAACGAATAATATTGATTTCAAATAACAAAGAAGAGATGAAAAATACTTATCAAGCTCTCATGGGGAGTGACCAGATAAAAGACAAATATACAATTAAACATGCAAAAACCGCGACTCAGAAATTAATGCTGTTGGGGGTTCAAAAAGAAGTAACAGCGGAGGAGATCGAGGGGGACGTGGGATCATTGGATGATAACATAGAAATAGAAGCCCTGAGATCAATAGGAAAGAAAGAGGTTGTATCATGGATCATTAATGTTGATGAATACACAAAGGGATATCTTTTGAATAAGGGAAAGGCTTGTGTGTCAATGCACAGGATAAAAATAGTAAACTATGTAGACGCACTCAGGTGTCTGAAATGTCAAACTTTGGGTCACAGAATTTACGATTGTAAATCAGCAACACAGCACTGTGCTAAATGTGCACTGGAACATGACTCGAGAATCTGTACGGTTGAGGAGTTTGTGTGCAAGAATTGTTATGATTCGGACCCAACGGGAGAAATAGACTTCCACCATAGAGCAGATTCTCCTGTGTGTCCAACTTATAGAAAATATAAGGATAAACTAATAGCGGACAGCCGTAAGGTGGCACAGTAGTGCTTAACATAGAGATTATAACCGATTTCAACTGGCTTTGCTTTTCATTATGGCTGCTTCAAATAAATTAATTCTGAATACATTAAACATCTTACAAATTAATTTAAACCATTGCAAAGTGGCAAACTTATCACTATTTTCTTTTATAAATGACATCAATAAACTATATAGGTCAATAAATAACTTACATTTAATAGCATATCAAGACCCGTATTTACAAAACAATAGGTTCTACGGCTGCCCGTCAAGCATAAGAGATTACAGATCCAAAGCAAACACCTGTGGCATATTAATTATAGACGAATCAATAAAAGCCCTGGCTATTGAAACAAGTGAAAATAACATCTTTGTAAAAATTTACAGTGAAAAAGAATCCATAATTGTCGGCTCCCAGTATTCCCCTCCAAGAGCCGATATGGTCCAGGACTGTTCAAATTGGAATTTAATAATAGAAAAACGAATAAAGACAATAATACTCGGTGACTTTAATGCACACAATACCTTGTGGGGCTATGGGGATCGAAATGAACGAGGGAGGAATCTTCAAGAAAAAGTTAACGAGTTAGACCTAATAATAGTTAATGACCCCATGGCCCCTGCTACATTTACACATATTGGTGCACTCGGCCATCCAGATTTAACAATAGTTTCAGATAACCTTAAGAACCAATTAAATTCGTGGCAGGTATTACTGGATGAAAATGGCTCTGACCACCGATATATACTCACACAGCTGAAATTCTCATTGAAAAAACAGCAAGATTATAAGTACAAAACGAAATATAATAATTTTAAAAAATTCAACAAATTATGGTCCTCGCATATATCACCTATAATAGAAGAATTAACAGAAACGAACAATATAATAGACTTTCAAACAATATTCGAAAAATTTAATTATACCTGGATACAAATTAATGAGAAATCCTTTAGGAAAAAAGGTAAAAATTATAAAATAAAAATTACGTGGTGGAATCAAAATTTATCTATACAAAGTAATAAATTACGAGCAATTCAAAGAAAAATAGCCAAGCAGCTGGACAATGCTGAAATGAAAACAAAATATAATAGGGCCAGAGCCATTTAAAGAAAAGCAATAATAATAGCTAAGGAACAGTCCTGGCGAGCATTCTGCTCAAGACAACAAAATATTTATGGGAGTAGTTTCAAAATGGCCAAGGGCACCTACCATAACCATTTCCTGGAGATCATATTTAATGTTAATACAGTAGAACAAGACTATGAAGAAATATTGAAAGCATTAATAAACGCGCACTTTCAAACAGACATTACTGATGAAATCGGAAACTCCACAGACGATGATGATCCGAATAATCAAACAATAGTTGAAACAGAATCGGAGGAATTTAGCAGTGACATGCCTAACAAAAGCAATAACATCATGTTGACAAATGACAACAGAATGCAACTTTCAGAAATAGAATTATTACAAGCAATACACGCCCAGGATATTAGAAAAGCAACAGGATTAGACAAAATAGATGCGCATATATTAAACAATCTATCGAGGAGTTTCCGAAGCGATCTAATAAAAATCTATAACAAATGCCTCTTATTGGGAACCTTCCCCAATGTATGGAAAATTGCCTCAATTATATTTTTTAGAAAAACAAATAAAGACCCAAAAGAGCCTAGCTCCTACAGGCCAATATCTCTTTTGAGCATAGCGGGGAAGGTTCTCGAAAGAATAATAAAAAACAGAACATTAAATATATTAGAAAATAATAAGTACCTGCATGATAACCAATATGGTTTCCGGGAATGCAAAGGTACCGTGGATATGCTGTGTCTGGTGATAAACAGATTAAAAGAATTGAAAAACATATATAAATATGCTGTCCTGGTATCATTTGATATCCAGGGAGCGTTTGACAATATACAGTGGAACATAATAAAAAAAGAAATAGAACAAAATCCTTTACCAATACATCTGAAAAATATACTAAAAGATTACTTAAACAATAGATTTATAATAGTTGAAAATGGCTCCACACAAATTAAAAACCAGGTATACAAGGGTTGCCCACAGGGATCTTGCCTTGGCCCGCTCCTATGGTTAATCGCTTCAAACAAAATATTAAAAATAATGAATGAGGACCAAAACGACTTCTACGCTTTCGCAGATGACTTTGTTTTACTTGCAGCCGAAAATTCAATTGCAAAACTCCAAGTAAAAACAAACAATAGAATTAATGCATTTAAATCAATTTGTGATAAATTAAAACTCAATATATCAGTACAAAAGACGCAAGCGATTACCATGGGAATCAAATCCAGAAATAAACCTCAATACAAGCTAAACAATCAAAAAATAAAATCTGTTACAGAACTAAAATACCTTGGAATTATAATAGACAATAAATTAACGTTCACTCCCCATGCCAAATATTTAAACGAAAAAATAACCAATTTTATAAATAACTAGCTGAAGTACCCGTCCTTGACGGGTTAGTGAATGCAAATTTCCAAAAAGCAAGAACTTTCGTCAGCATTGTAAGAGTACACAGAATGGATGGAGTATGTTGCCAAAGTAAAGAAAGCGAAGCTATAATTTTTATGTATTGTTAAAATATTACAGGTTAAGAGAGTCACTAAGTAATATCACTTCTTTCGCTTTAGTCGTAATTATGGGATGCGCGAACGAATATTTACGAATATAGAAATAATTTTCTCAAAATCTAATCAACATCTTTGAAAAATTGGAAGCCTAGAATTTAAGTTGAGTGACAACCTATCATGTCACCCAATTTAGTTTCATTCCCTGCAGTCTTTATTTCGTGATGCTGGAACAAAATTTCAGCATTTTAAAACGATTTTCGCAAAATCTCCAAATGTAATCAAAATATTTTAAAAACGCCTATAAATTAAAATTAGCAACTACCTATCATATCACCAAATTTCGTATCATTCGTATTAGTTGTTATTACGTGATGTTTGAAGAAATATAAACGTATTTTGAGAGAATTTTCACAAAATCTCAAAATCTAATGAAAATGTTTAAAAAATTGGATACCTATAGTTTATGTTGAGCAACCATCTATCATGTGACCAAATTTCATATCATTCGCTTTAGTCGTTATTACGTAATGCGGGAACAAAGATTCACTCAGTGTTAAACGATTTTCGCAAAATCTCGAAATCGGATAGATTTTTTAAAATTAGATACTTATAGTTTAAGGTAAGTGACCACCTATCATTTCACCAAATATCATTTTTTCACCTTTGCAGTTATTACGTGATGTGCGAACACAAATTTACGCAGTTTGAAACGATTTTCGCAAAATCTGAAAATCTAATGAAAATTTTTAAAAATTCGACGCCTATGTTTTAAGTTGAGTGATCACTTATCATGACACCCAATTTCATATCATTCGCTTCAGTCGTTTTTACGTGATGCTCGAACACAAATTTACGCAGTTTGACAGGATTTTCGCAAAATCTCAAAATCCAATCAAGATTTTTTAAAAATTCCACGCCTATGTTTTAAGTTGAGTGACCACCTATCATGACACCCAATTTCGTATCATTCGCTTCAGTCGTTTTTACGTGATGCTCGAACACAAATTTACGCAGTTTGAAACGATTTTCACAAAATCTCAAAATCCAATCAAGATTTTTTTAAAATTCGACGCCTATGTTTTAAGTTGAGTGACCACCTATCATGACACCCAATTTCGTATCATTCGCTTCAGTCGTTTTTACGTGATGCTTGAAGACAAATTTACGCAGATAGAAAGAATTTTCGCAAAATCTCAAAATCCAATCAAGATTTTTTAAAAATTGGACGCCTATGTTTTAAGTTGAGTGACCACCTATCATGACACCCAATTTCATATCATTCGCTTCAGTCGTTTTTACGTGATGTTTGAACACAAATTTACGCAGTTTGAATCGATTTTCGCAAAATCTCAAAATCCAATCAAGATTTTTTAAAAATTGGACGCCTATGTTTTAAGTTGAGTGACCACCTATCATGACACCCAATTTCGTATCGTTCGCTTCAGTCGTTTTTACGTGATGCTTGAACACAAATTTACGCAGTTTGAAACGATTTTCGCAAAATCTCAAAATCCAATCAAGATTTTTTTAAAATTCCACGCCTATGTTTTAAGTTGAGTGACCACCTATCATGACACCCAATTTCATATCATTCGCTTCAGCCGTTTTTACGTGATGCTTAAACAGAAAAAGCGTCACGGACAGAATGACAGAACGACAGAATGACAGACAAACAAACTTTTTTTTTGAGGGTCGCATCGGATTCCCGGGTGCTTGAAACGGATAGAAATCGCAAAATTTTTGAATTCCAAGAAATGTACAGACAAAAGTCTAATTTTATTTATATAGATATGTCCTTGGTGAGCGGTGTGTCCTGGGGCGTCCGCCCGGAAATGTTGCGTATGTGGTACAACACTGTCACGGAAAAGCAAATAACATATGCTGCCCCGTCGTGGGCCACAAAACTCACCAGGGACACCGTTCGCAAATTGTGGGCAATCCAGAAACTAGCATTAATAAAAATATCTAAGGCACATAGCAAAACTGCCCATTCCGCTTTATGCACAATTTCAAATATACTCCCAATCGAACTAGCAATAGAAAAAGAAATTTTAAAATATTCGGCTTTAAAATTAAATAAATATATACAAGACACGGAGCTACCGATGAATTATACAATGGAAAAAATCTGATGTGTCCAACACATGACTTCCTTGCACGTCCATTAGATCAAAAATATTTTCGACGCACTTTCTCTAAATTTATTTGTTTGAAAGAGATAAAATATCAATAATAGTAAGGTTTAGCGATTTCTAGCCAAATATTTCGATATCGCCAAGCTGAGTTCAATTTGAAAGATTTCCTTCTGACACTTTATTTGGCGATATTTCACCAAAAGCCGACAAACTTGAGATAGTCAGCGAGATTTTGGGGATAGCCAAAGTAGTCATTGACAACAGACTTTCAATGAATTGAATGCATCCATACACCTCAATGTATTCAAAGTCATTTGGCTCACCCTGTAAATAAATTCTCAGTCGATTGCTGTCAAAAAAGATATTGAAAACAGTTAGATATCACAATAGTTCTAAATACAAAGTTAAAAAATCTACGGGTTAAAGTTTTAGAGTTATACAAAATAGGAAATAATTTTTGGCGCCAAATTTGGCGATATTTCGGCGAAACTCGTCAATGTCGACGACATTTGGCGAGATTTTAAGCATGAACCAAACAATGACAGATTATCGCCAAATTTGGCGATATTTCGCCAAAACTCGCCAAGAACGATGACTAATGGCGATACTTTGGGCATGGACCAAATGACTGACTATCGCCAAATTTGGCGGCATTTCGCCAAAACTCGCCAAGGTCGAGGACAGACGGCGAGATTCTGGGCATGTACCAAACAATGACTGTCTACAGTTGTATTATATTGAAGATGTCCATAGACATTAAGGTACTGAAATTCTTTTCGGTGGTCCTGTAAATAAACTCTCCAGTAGATTGGAACCAAAAATCGAGATGCACAACTAGATGTTACAACATTCTTATATATGAAATTTCATAATAGTTTTTGAGATTTGAGAGTTAAATATGCACACACATAGACCAAAAGTCGCCAAGCTTGGCGACTTTTGGCATAGTTCTTGAGGGAGGCACGTGACCGTGGTCGGACCATTACCTAACTTATGTGGTAGGACGGTATTGTGCTTGAAATGGATGAATGCCCCTAAAATTGCTATTGACCGTAATGTATTGGAAATCTTTTGAGTGTTTCTGTAGCAGAACTATAAATGATAAAGACACTTTTTTAATGGAGAAATTCATTTTCTAACTCTTTACAGCATATATCACTTCTGAGTCGTTTGAAATAGCCCAATACCTCTAAAAAACGCTTTGATGAATTTCGGCCCATAGAGCGTAATGTATTTCGAATCTTTTGGGTGGTCCTGTAGATAAACTATTCAGTCGAATGGAACCGAAAGGGGAGGTGCACAACTAGATGTTACAACAATCCTAAATATAAAGTTTCAACATTCAACGCCTAACAGTTTTTGAGATATGCGAGTTTAATGAATTTTGGCCCATTGAGTGTAATGTATTTCGAATGTTTTGGGCAGTCCTGTAGATAAACTATCCAGTCAAATGGAACCAAAAGGGGAGGTGCACAACTAGATGTTACAACTATCCAAAATATGAAGTTTCGACATTCTACGCCTAATAGCTTTTGAGTTAGGCGAGTTTAATGAATTTCGGCCCATAGAGCGTAATGTATTTCGAATCTTTTGGGCGGTCCTGTACATAAACTATCCATTCGATTGCCACCAAAAGGGGAGGTGCACAACTAGATCATAGAACAATCCTAAATATCAAATCTCAACATTCTACGACCAATAGTTTTTGAGATATGCGAGTTACATACATACGTACGTACGTACGTACGTACAGACGGCATGGAAAAACTGGCCACAGTAGACTCGCCACTGGTCTAAATGAGTTGCAGACGCGTTAATATGATCGTGCATGCTAGCCTACGATGAGATGCATCGAAAAAAAAATTTGAATTAAATTTAGAGGTAGTCAAAATCGGTTTTTATGTCGAAATTTGGCCCCCAAAATTTTTCGGGATCACATTACTTCCTTATACTACGTACAAGGAAGTAAAAATTATACCTTCTTACCTATATAGTAACATCAATATAAGTTATAGAATAACAGTAATAGATAGTCTTGAATTTGATATCGAAGATAATGAATACTTAAAAATTTACACTGACGGATCAAGAATGGACAATGGGACTGCATTCGCTTTTACAGCCACCAACCAAGACAATAACCCAGTTTTTGAGTACAACGAAAGAATTAATATATATAATAGCATATATCAAGCTGAACAACTGGCCATGCTTACTGCGGCGGAATGGGCAATAAAGAATAAATTTACTAAAATAAAAATTTACACAGATAGCAGATTCACGGTTGAAAAAATTAAATCCCTGTACTCCAACACCGAAATATTGATTGACTTATATAAATTACTTGAAATACATAAATCAGTAGAGATTAAAATAATCTGGATTAAAGCACATGTTGGCCACAGGGGAAATGAAAGAGCTGATTTCCTGGCAAAACAACCATTATTGGAGGACCACCGGATAAGTAATAGAGTGGTGTCAGTACCTAGATCCAAAATAGTATACTTAATTAATAAAAACATAAAAAATAAATGGCAAATATGGTGGAACGAGTGTGAAACCGGCAGATATACTTACAACTTCTTACCACATATACAAAATAATTATAATATCAATAATATAGTAGCCACTAAATTTATAACGGGCGGGGGCAGTTTCCCAAAATATTTAAAAAGAATCAATTATAGAACAACGGATCTATGTGACTGTGGTCAGACAGGGGATCCCCTGCATTATATCTTTGGGGACTGCCCCCTAATGCCTAATAAAATAAGAAGAAACAACTCAATAGATCCATATAAAAATTTTATGCAAATTATCCAATTGCCAAACATAATGAATCTAATAAAAGTAAATTATAATAAGCTTATAGAACACTATAGCACTATTAAATTTAAATATCATTGATCTGCCATTCTCCTGTGGTACAATAGGTATATGTATGTATATATATGTATATATATATATATATGTATTTATATATATGTGTGTAAGTGTATATGTGTGTATATGTATGTTTTATCATGTGTATATGTGTGTATATGTATGTTTTATCATGTCATGTGTGATATCATGTCTGTAATTTACGATTGTACTATTATTGTTTACTGTCTGCCGTTGGGGTTCTGCGAGACCCCCGCGGCATAGTATGTAAAAACAAGCGATAAATGAATAAATTCTTCCCTGGAGGGATTTTATGCCGTAAACCTTCGGGTCGGCCCCTCCAGTGGGTGTCTCACACCTCTCTCTCTCACATTATAACAATGTAGTCTTCCACGGCTTCGTTTCTTCGGGCCTTTACGGGCGTCGCAAGCTTGACACCACTTTTCGACGTCGCCTCGAGCCCTAACCCAGTAGAAGCGCTCGCGAACTTTCTGCAGGGTCTTCATTACGCCAAAATGGCCTCCAGTTAAGCCATTATGCAGCTCTTCTAGAACCTTCGGAATCCTCGAGCGAGGGAGTACTAACTGCCATCGGAGCATCTTTCCGTCGTCCGACTCCCATTTACGATACAGGACTCCATTCCTCAGGCGAAGCGAATCCCATAAAGCCGAGTACTGTTTTGTTGCCGGACTGTAAGATGATATTTCTTGCCAACTGGGCTTAGCGCTGGATTTTTCCATAAATTCCACAATAGGTTTGATGTCGCTGTCTGTTAATTGGTCCGCCCGAACATTTTCGTCACTCCAGGGATCTTGAGAGGGTGCCGATGATGTAACTTGGCGGACAACAGGATATTTCAGATGGTAATTTTTCTCTGCCCTGGAGCAATAGCGACAACTGTCTATGCAGGGCCTTCTCGACAAAGCATCTGCATTTCCATGAGATGACCCTTTCCGATGACGTATCTCGATGTCATATTCTTGTAATCGCTGTATCCACCTGGCTATTTGGCCCTCTGGATTCTTGAAATTTAGAAGCTAGGTTAAAGAGGCATGGTCCGTTCGGAGCAGGAACTTTCGGCCGTACAGGTAATGATGGAAGTGCTCCACGGCTTTAATGATAGCAAGAAGTTCCTTTCTCGTAACACAATAGTTACGTTCTGCCTTTGAAAGGCATTTGCTCCAGTAAGCAATGACGTGTTCTTGGCCATCTATCTCCTGGGACAAAACTGCTCCAACACTCTCCTTACTTGCGTCTGTGTCCAGGATAAATGGCTTGTCAGGGTGTGTATACGACAGGATCGGCGAAGATTTTAAAGCCGTCTTCAGTTCGTTGAATGCGTCCTCACATTCCTCAGTCCATAGAAATTTCTGTCCAGTCTCGGTCAATTTGTGAAGAGGTCTTGCAATTTGAGAAAAGCCCTTCACGAATTTTCGATAGTAAGTACACAGACCGAGAAAACTTCTTAAGTCATGGATATTCTCGGGACGACTCCAGTTCTGGACTGCGGACGTCTTTTCGGGATCGGTTCGGGCTCCGTGGGCGGATATTATGTACCCGAAATAACGTACTTCCCGACGAAACAAGTTGCATTTCGATGGACTCAGTTTCAAGTTTGCCTCTTTTAATTTCTGCAGCACCTTTCGGATATTCTAGAGATGCTCTTCGAAAGTCCTTCCGACGATGATGATATCGTCCAAATAAACGAGACATGCTTCGTAGGAAAGTCCTCTCAACACTGTCTCCATTAGACGCTCGAATGTAGCAGGTGCGTTGCAGAGTCCAAAAGGCATAACTTTGAACTGCCATAATCCTTGTCCCGTGGTGAACGCAGTCTTTTCACGGTCGTCCGGATGAATTTACACTTGACAGTAACCACTTTTCAGATCCAGAGTGGAAAACCATTCGTTTCCCGATAAAGTGTCCAAAGTGTCGTCTATCCTGGGAAGAGGGTAGCTGTCTTTCTAGGTAATGTCATTCAGACGTCTGTAGTCAACACAGAACCGGGTGGAACCATTCTTCTTCCGGACCAAAACAATTGGCGAGGCCCAGGGACTAGTCGATGGCTCGATGACGTCATCACGCTGCATCTCCTCTAAAAGTCTGCTCACCTCTTCTTGCTTAGCAAACGGCAGCCGCCTAGGATGTTGCTTGATGGGAGAATGGCTGCCTGTATCTATCCTATGTTGAGTTAAGCTCGTACGGCCAAAGTCACCCGAAGTACGGGAGAAGAGGACTTCAAATTCAGCTATTACTTTCTCCGCAGCGCTTCTCTGTTCTGCCGTTAACTCCACGTCTTGTATTAATTCCTTCGTCAGGCACTCGGAAGATTTAGCTGTCGTTTGGCCGATTTTCTTATTAATGCAGGTAACAGGAGTGCATGTCGCCAACACTTCATTTTTCTTTATCACCTTCGACTTGTCCGTCACATTTACTACTCTAACTGGAATTTCTGTTCTCGACAAGTCCACAAGTGTTGCTCCCACAAGTACTCCTCTGACGGAATCACTATTGTTTGGGTGTTCGATTATTCCAAAACGGAATTTACTGCTTTCTTTTACTGTTCCAGAAATTATTGAATCAGTTCTGGGAAGTAGAATGATATCAGTCTGGGCTATTATTTGCTGAACAGGTAAAATAGTTTCATTTTTAATATCGAACGCAGCTATTTCTTCTGACTCTGAACGAAGCTCACTATTCTTAAAGTCCAAGTTAAATTTGTGCGATTTTAAAAAGTCGAGTCCGAGAATAAGAGTCTGTAATATTGGCGACATATACCACATGGTTGTATCTGGCATTTCCAAACGTGATTTCTACTTGCGCTTTTCCGCCCACTTCGATCTTGTCACCTGTCACAGTCTGGAGGGTCAGCGAGGGCGGAGTCCAGGTAATCTTCAAATTTAATTTCTTGGCCAGATCCGTCCTTATGATGGTTACGTTCGCTCCAGTATCAATCAGAATGTTGCATGGGGAACCATTAACGTATCCCAGAACGAAGAGTTCATTACTGCCGCCATTCACTGATGAAATCTGTAAGGCTTTCAAACGAGGCTTTTGAATATCCCTCAGCCTCTGTTCCTGAAAGTCGTCGCTTTTCTGTCTTCCTTCATGGGCTTCTCTGGTGCACTGATAACTGCGACCTTTACGACGAGAGTTCTTTTGTACGTCACAGTATTTTCGTAAATGCCCCTCGCTGTTGCACCTCCAACATTTCACTTTTCTTGGCTCTGACTATTCTTGTCGTTCCACAAGATTTTCCAGGGTCTTTAATTTATTCTCTAATCTCTCCATTTCTCCACCCGTAGGCTCCTGGAATGACACAGCTCTAACATTATGCCGCTCTTTTCTTACGGCCAGCTGAGCTGCCTCTAGCTTCATAGCGAATACGAGGGCGGACCTGAGATCTTTATAATCCGCCAAGATAAATGATTTCTGAATTTCAGAGTCCAAGAGGCCTTCAATAAAATGTTGTACTGCAACTTCTTCTCGAACGTTATCTGGATAACTGCCATAGGCTAGATGACACAGCCTATCTATGTCTGAAGCCAGCTCTTGGAGGGTCTCGCCAAGTCTTTGCATCCTTGACTTAAGTTGTATTCTACTATATTCTTTCTGGCACTTCTCCGAATTTCATCTCCAGGGCACTTGTAAGTGCGTCAAAATCTCCTATCTTTGTCGCCCCGATGGTTTGTAGTACATTAATTGCGTCTCCGCTAAGGGAAGCGGCCAGTTGGTCCGCTTTCTCGGACTCGCTCCAACCATTGGCTTTGGCGACGATTAAAAATTGGGTCTTGTAGGCTTCCCAGGGAGTCTTTCCGTCATAAGTGGTAAGTTTCACTGCTGGGCGGCGTGACGACAGTCTGATGTTTTCCGGTAACTTTCCCAGCTTGAAGAGAGAGTCTAATTTTTCTTCCTGATAATCCTATCCTGATAATCCTCCAACATGAGTGCCTTTTGGGTTTCTGGATCACGGATGGCTTCAATAAAATGACGCACCGCCATTTCTTCTCGGACATTATCAAGGTGGTCCATGTAGGCTAGATGACACAGCCTATCTATGTCCGAAGCCAGCTCTTGAAGGCTCTCGCCAGATCTCTGCATCCTTGACTTAAGTTGGATTCTACTATATTCTTTCTGGCACTTCTCTCCGAATTTCATCTCCAAGGCACTGGCAAGGGCGTCAAAATCTCCTATCTTCGTCGCTCCGATAATTTGCAATACATTAATTGCATCTCCGCTAAGGGAAGCGGCCAGTTGATTAGCTTTCTCGGACTCGCTCCAACCATTGGCTCTGGCGACGATCGAAAATTGGGTCTTGTAAGCTTCCCAGGGAGTCTTTCCGTCATAGGCAGTAAGTTTCACTGCTGGGCGGTGTGAAGATAACCTGATGTTTTCGGGTAACTTTCCCAGCTTTACGAGAGAGTCCAATTTTTCTTCAATTTTAGCTTCACATTCTTCATGTATTTTCGAAACTATATTTTCTTGCCAGTCTAGTTTCTCCTCAATTTTATTCTTGAATTCTTCCCGCATTCTGCAAATATCTTGCTGCAATTCTTTAACATTTTCTTCTACTTTTCCTTCAATTCTTTGTTCATATTTCGTTTGGGTTTCTTCTATGAGCGACATTCTTTTCTCCATTATCTCTTGATTTTCCTGCACACTCCTTTCGAATTTCTCTAATTTTCCCAAAGCAGTCTCCATTTTCTCCAATCCCAATTTCATTCCTTCTTGTCCGGCTTCAATTTTCTTCTCTAAATCCGCTTTCATCTATTCTTGTCCGGCTTCAATTTTCTTTTCTAAATCCGCCTTCATCTGTTCTTGTCCGGCTTTCATCTCATCTTGTCCGGCTGTCATCTCGTCTTGTCCAGCTTTCATCTCGTCTTCTCCGGCTTTCATTTCCTGCATCATATTCATGAGCTTTTGAAGTTGTTCTTCCATTTTTTGTCTAGTCAAAACCATAAACTGGAAAATTAAAGTCCTTCTTTAGAACCCCGATTCTGACACCAAATGTTGCGGAATTACTCTGCTACTCCTGGGGTTCGTCGTTCTAAAGTCCAGTTGGTGTAAAAAGTTCAAGTAAAAAGTCACTTGTCAGGATGGAACACAAACTTTATTGCTTCTAGAACTTCGTAGAACAATCAGCTGTACACAATTCACAAGCACAATCTAGCAGTAATGTGCTTTTAACAGTTCGCTTAGATCAGAAGCTCTCACAAATGCTGTATTTCTCACACAAAATAGAACACTTTCACTGGCAAGAATTCAGTGAAAATATACGAGAAATAACACTAACAGTCTCTCAAGACTCAGCGATGAAGAATTTACACACACACTTAAATTCAAAGCTTCACAAACAGCGCGAAACACAGCTTCCTTCACAAAGGAAGCGTATTCACTCTCTCAAAGCTTGATCAACACTGAACTGTCGGGGCGACGCGCGCTTCTATAAATAGCCGACGCAGGAGGTACAAGAGGTTTCCAGAAAAGTCAATTTCTCGAGGGTTCTACATAAAGCGTGAATTTTGATTACGTCATAGAAGAGAAATGTTAGGTTATTATGCGTTTTAATGCAGGAAAAACAACTTCCAGGCCCCATTGGGAAAATCGCGCCAAATGACCAAACAGTCGCCAAGCTTGGCGACTTTTGGCGAAATATCGCCAAATTTGGCGCCAAAAATAAGTCCCCAAATGTGAAGAGATCTAAGCTCTAGGACTAATATTTCTCGAGTTTTCTAGAACCCCCATTGAAAAGCAATGGCAAACCGAAACCTCTATATCTCCGGTTCTAATTGGCCGATTTTGATGCAACAAAAAGCAAAATTTATCTATTTGAAGCGTAGAATACGAGTTTTAAACCATTTTAAGCCCCAGAGCAGCGGGTTGCCCCGAAAATTCGTAACACTATATATATTTTTTTATCTTTTTTATTTTTTATTTTTTTTCTTTTTTATTTTTTATCTTTTTTTTTTCTTTTACAAGCACTCATAATGACCATGAGCGAGTGTATGCACTCCATCTTCTAAAATATAGCGTTTGTCATCAAAGGCGCTTAGAGCAACCTTATTTTGACAAATGCTGTACAGCTTATGCTTCTCGCTTTGATTGCGGTAGTTTAATTCTCTTGTTGACTGTAAGGTTTGTAAGCAGTTATAATAATGCTCGTGTGTTATACGCTGGCGTATAACATGACGTGCAACTCCCTTTGCAGTCTTCTTTTCGCATTCTTTCGTTAAGATGGAGTGCATCTTGGGCCTTAACCCTACAAATTCAAGGATGGGTTTTGAGTTAAGCTCATCCTTAAAACATCCTATCTTCTTTTTGTTGATGGTGCTGTACAATGGATGATCGTGCGGGTAATCTGAAGTATCATATAGATGTTTCTGCTGTAACATGTCTTGATAAAAGCCGTCTGTGAAAATCTCATAAGTGAGAGAGTCAGTATCCGTGAAGAGCAGATTTGCGTTATCCCCGTATTGCTTTTTTATAACTTTATAATAAAACTCATACATTATTTATTTGCTGAGTTCTAAAATGCAGAACCCAGCATAGATGGGGCAATTTAATTTTCACGTTTTCTTGATTCTTTTTACAGCTACTAATTTTTCATTGAAGACCTCGAAACCTTGAAACGACGGGCAAGCTACTCGTTTTTCGGCAATTTTCTTGCTGTTGACGAGTTCTAGATTAATTCTCTTCCTTACATTTTCCATGGTCTTGCCGTACACAGCATTGTTCATAAGCTTGAAGAAGTCTTTCTCGAAGCTTGATTGTGCATTTTTTCGTTTTTCGGTGTTGAACTCAATATAATCTTTTAACCATGGAGATTGGTCAAATTGCAACACTTTGTGAATTTTAACTAGTTTTAAACCAAGCTGTAAGTATAACTGCAAGTTTCTGTATTGGGTGATATAATTTCGTTTATTTTTCAAATTGGGGACTAACTTGGTGCAATCACTATATTTTGCATCATTTAACATGAAAATGGATAACATTGAAAGATCCTTAAGGGAGACACACATTTTCTCGGCTGCTAGGGGGTAGTCGTTATGAAGTTGGTGTAGTTCTTGAGGGTAGTCCAAGTCCACTTCAAAAATGTATCCTTGCGGCCCGTCTGCAGGTATCGATAAAATGGTGTTTATATCAATGTCTTCAGGTGATACCCACTTAAATTACCGTGTGGTAAGCTCTGCACCATACTTGCGCCGTATAAATTGTTACAGTCAAGGTACATGATGTAAGAACTCGGCTTTGAAGGGTCATAACCCTCTAAGTATTTGTTATTGGCCTGCGCCCAGCGTTTGGTGATCATAGAAATGCCACCTCGAATGCCCCTCTCTATAAAGAGATGCATATCTATGTCCGTGAATAACTCTAGAGGTCGTTCCAACATTTTTAAAGAGCCTTGCCATGCGAGTCCAGGAGCTGTAAATAAATGGGCAGCATCCAAATCATAGTATTGTTTGCACAGCTTCCTAAAGTTTTGAAACACATCCGCTAACTGAAGGACATCACTTTTGACGTATAAGTCGTGATATTCCCCCAGATTTTGAATGTTAAAAGCTCGCCAAACAGTCTGTGCATGTGCATACTCTTCATCAGAAATAGTCTCCTGTGTTAAACTACTAAAAAATGCTTCTTGGGGAGGTAGGCAGGTCTCATCAAATTTCTTTAAACAGGAAATATATTCATAGGGGTAGACGCCCTTTTTTAACAATAAATCTAAACTTGGATGCTGAATATTTTCCTTTAAAATGTTAAACTGGTCCTTTGGCAAATTCTTAACGAGTTTTTCTAAAGAAGCACTTAGAAACTGAAAACTATCTATGAACTGCAGTGTAATTTTACTCTTATTATGTTGCTTGGAAAGGGAGAAAGAAATATATTTCTCCATGTTTGTAGGGATGACCTCGATTTTATGGTCTTTAATTTTACCCAATCCTTGCATTAACAGATGCCCATCGTATTGCTTCAAATTGTGAAATACAATGGGAATTTTCTTCTGCAAACGGTACTTTAAATTGCATTTATTATGCAAAGCCCCTCTGTAACGACCGGTAAGATGATCATGATCCCTAACGCGATCCTTCCCTAAAAACTTCTTGCATAGGAAGCATCGTGTTGCTTGATTGAAATCAAATTCACTTTGAGGGGTCATACAAAGGGGCACTATCTTCGTTAAAATCTCAGCCAGTTCCTCTTTTTCTTGAACCAAATTTGATAAAAAGTGGTCCACAGCATTTTCCCCTCTATAATACTGTATGGGTTTGAAAGATTTGCCATCTGGGCCTACGATAATATAAGCATATCCACATGCCATGTGCTGACTCTGCTTGTGGGTAAAGGACTGCCGAGGGCTGGGTTCTGCCACGCTGATCGGGATAATTAAAGACTCAAAGTCGGCGTATATGATATAGGGAAGAGGATGTTGATAGTGTTGTTTCTTAAAATATAACAAACTATCTTCTTCGGTAGGCATGTAAATTTTTTGTATTGCATATTCCTTACAATACGGTATGTGCTCTTTTAAGTTCCTCTCTTCCGTAAATCTATGCAAGCACCGATAACAGTAATATGCTTGCCTATGATGTTTTGTAAGGTCGCCCAATAATCTTGAAAAACTTCTATTTAAACAATAATGTTGGGTCTCTTCATTGGCAATGAGTAATAAATTAACAGTCTTCATCTTCTCGGTTTGAAATAAACAAAGGGAAGACTTCCTTTTCGTATCCGTATACGTTAATTCGCAAATTGTTCAGTTTTTCAATGAGAGGTATTTTAGATATGGGTACCGGAAACTGTATATTTCCCATCTTGATTTCCTCTTCGAAGGCTTCATAATGATACATTCGTTCAGGATAATCTTTTCGATCGATATTCATCATATGAGCGAGAAGGCACCATACCAAGCACTTGTTATCTTCGTTTTTGATATTAACTATTGCCTTCTTAGCTGCAAGTTGAGAGGGGAGGGGGATATAGCTGCTCGCCGCGAGTGGGTGGTAGACTGTGCAACAAAGTTCCAACTTTAAAATTTTGTGCAATACCCAACCTGAACCTCTCTGTGTGAACTCATCAAAAGTATTTTCAATTTTTTCTTGGGCCTCTTTGATATGCCCTTCGATGGTAAAGGTAGCAAGCTCAATCATATTTTTGCACCGGAAGTGGGTAGTAATGACCTCCTCTTCCCCATATGAAGTGGTGCGCGACATCTGAACTTTTAATACCGCGTACCACTTGATTGGATTATCTTCTAACTCCTCTTGCAAATACTGATTTACTTTAGGTGAAGCTACCTCAAAAAATAATTTTAAATCCGCTTCATTCTCTTCGCTAGGCTCGATATTGTGGGATGAAAAAACATCCAAAATTTTTTGTTTCTTCGCCCGCTTTGAATTGGAAGTGGATGGGCCTGCCTTTCTTTTCTTATGCGATACGCGGATATGCTCCTGGAGTTCACTTTTCAGCGAAAATTGGAGGGGACACTCGCTACACCTAAATCCTCTAGAGTGTATTTGTAAATGCCGATTTAAATGATATTGCCTGGCAAAGGTCTTATTACAGACTTCACATGTAAAGAGCTTGATCCCAGTATGGATCTTCATATGGCGAATTAACGACCTCTTTTCTGTGAAGGATTTTCCACACTGGTCGCAGATCTATAAAAGATCCAAAAAATGCGACTTTAGAATACTTATTTAAACCCACATACATTAAACCTACTAGAAAAAATACCCTAACCTATGTATTGATTGTAGCCTAGTAAATAAATACAAGTAACCTATTTCATACCTTAGACTTAACACTCGTAAAATAGACTTACCATACTTTTTAACATAAAATACACAATAAAAAAACAATCATAACTTTAGAATATATTCAATAAAAACCCAATCCTATCAACACCAAAATTTTTTTTAAACCATGATATGCATTTTTTAAAAGTAGGAAAAAAAAAATATATCAATCCATTTTTAAATGAACACAGCGTATCAAAGCTAAATTTTTTTAAACCATGATATGCATTCTTAAAATAAATAAACACAGCGTATCAACGCTAAATTTTTTAAAACCATGATATGCATTTTTTAAAAGTAAACAACTTAGAAAAAACCATGATATCCATTTTTAAATAAATAAACAAAGCGTATCAACGCTAAAAATTAAAACCATAAACACATTTTTTAAAAGTAGAAAAAATATATCAATCCATTTTTAAATAAATAAATACAGCGTATCAACGCTAATTTTTTTTTTAAAAACCATAAACACATTTTTAAAAGTAGAAAAAATCACATCAACCCATTTTTAAATAAATAAACACAGCTAAATTTTTTTAAAACCATAAACACATTTTTTAAAAGTAGAAAAAATATCTCAATCCATTTTTAAGTAAATAAATAACGCTAAATTTTTTTTTAAAACCATGATATGCATTTTTAAAAGTAATCAACTTAGAAAAAATACATCAATCCATTTTTAAATAAATAAACAAAGCTAAATTTTTTTTAAAACCATAAACACATTTTTAAAAGTAACCAACTTAGAAAAAATACATCAATCGATTTTTAAACTAAATAAACAAAGCGTATCAACGCTAAAAATTTAAAAGTATTCACGCCTAAATATACATGAACCCTAAGACTTTTTAATATAAACATACCTTACTAAAAATATATTTGCAGCATGCACACACTTTTATCATTTGAAATAATTACCTAAACTTAAAAAGTGCAAGTGCACTAAACATGCAAATTTTTAAATATCCCTTTACACTCAACTCTTATTAAAACATGAACTGGAAGTGATCCAAACACGCATGTCTTTTACTTAATTTTAACTTAACTCAAAATGTCTGCGTATATAAACATAGTACTAATTAAATATAAAAATACCGATTTCACTTAAACAACGTTGAGTAAATATATTTAATCTTAAACACTTTTACTGATTATTAAATAAACATATGATACCCCCAATAAATCATAACCACTTTTCAAAAAAAAGCATGTATTAACATTTCCCCCACTATATGGTAAAACTCTACAGAAAACAGTGCATATACAAACACTTTTATAATCATCCTTCTAATAAAAGTATCAATTTTACTACGTATCGTTTTTAAATAAATATTGAATAACCTCTTATTTTTAAATATGCTGTTACGATGCTTTTCTTTAAAATATACTTTAAAATAACACTTACGTGTCCAGTAGAGGATCCCGCTTGTGAATCACTAGGTACCTCTTTAGCATACGAAGGTCCAGGTTGAGGCTCGGTAGCTATCTCCTGAGGATCTAAATCATCAGCTTTACTGGCTTCGTCTATAATTCTGTTGAGCTCATCCATTGATATGCCTAATTCATTCAACTGAAATATACATAAAAAATAGAATTAGGTTACTGCAACATAATACTTTATTAAAATTACCTAAACAAGCTTTTAATTACGCTAATAAATACTACTTAATTAAATAAATAAACTTTTAATTATGTTATTACCTAAACAAGTTTTTATTTAACGAATTGCCTAAACACAAGTTTACACGGAATAAAACTTATTAATAATAGCGTGCATGAAATCTAAGCTTTAAACATATTAAATGTACTAGAAACATTTAACTTTTAAAAATGAGTCTAAATAATACACCAAAATTTAAAATAAGCTCATTATATTGTTAAATAAAATAAAATAAAATAAAAGAAATGTACTTACGTCTTGATCGGAAAAATCCAAAGTGTTATTCACTGAAGAAGTCATTGTAGAATAAAGGCTGTAGAATAAAGGCTGCTAAAAAGGTTTTAAAGAAAAAATAAAACACGTCTTAATAGTATGAGAGCTGAACAAAAACTAGTGCGCACTTGCAGGCGAGCTGGTCTGAAAATGAGTGCCTATCAATAGATAAGGAACCCTCCCGATGACTAAATAAACATTGGTCATCTTATAACTGCCCTCCTTCTCTGATAAACCAATGTGTGAAGATTAGAACCTCCCCATGACTCAATAAACAAAAAACAGTGGTCATCTTAGAACTGCCCACCTTTTCTGATAAGCCAACGATCCCCCCGCTTAGTCATATAATGCCCTTTGAAAGGTTAAATGTGAAAGATAAGACTGCCCCCTTGATCGCTGATAAGCCAATGCTACCCCCACTTAGTCATGCACTGCATTGATAACTGGTAGGAACACTATAAGCCATTTCCAGTTTAAATTTCTATGAGATAGGACGCAATTTTAGTCGCTCTTGATTTATAGTTTTTTTAAAAGTGTTTTAAAGTTCAAAAATGACTTCTTATACCGAGAATCAACTAAATTTTGATTATACTCCAGAGTTTTATACTCAAAGTGATGCAGATAAAATATTCAAAGAGCTATTGGAGCTGCCTTTCAAATGCTCACTCTGCAAATTTCGGGTAAACAATATACCCCCAATCGCAAGGTGCTGGCCTTCGGTGATGATGGATTAAGCTACCAGTTTTCCGGAACATTTGTTGAAACTCATCCCTGGTGCCCCCTTCTTCAAAAGTTGCGTGATGATGTGCAAAAAGTGACGAGTCAACAGTTCAACTACGTGCTTTTGAACTTTTATCCGGATGGTTCTTCAAAAATTGGACATCATAAGGATAATGAAAGCAGTCTAGACCCTTCCGTGCCTATCTGTGTGTTAAGTTTCGGTGCTCAAAGAACCCTACAGTTTAAAAGACCGAATTGTGATATGGTGTCTATTCAGCTTGCTCACGGTTCCCTGTACGAAATGAAGCACCCAACGAATAAACTATTCACGCATGGAATACCTGCTGAACATGACGTTAAAGAACCGCGAATAAGTGTAACATTTAGAAAATTAGCGCCTTCCACTCGTAAACGTAAATTAAACTCTATTACTAGCCCTGCTCAGAAAAAGAGTAACGTGGAGGACTCTTTTATACCCAGCGGTGACTGGTTGGAGCAACTCTATGAAGAGAGGAATAGTCTTCTTAGTTGGTGGACACTCGAATGGGGTATGTTTATATTGTTATACTGTGATAAAGAAAAAGGAATTCGTCTGCATATTCGCGAGTGCCAATACTTTAACGAATATGACTGGTTTCCTACCAAAAAAGGGGTACTTAGGTTGCCTCAGACTTGGGCTGAACTCAGTGAGAAACTTTGTGATTTCAATTTGCATTATTCTAATACCTCGTTTATTGCTAACAATCAGTTAGCTGTATTTAGACATGACGAGGAATATTGCGTGCTACAACAAATTTTTCGAAATGAGGATGTGTATTCTTTAAAACCATCATGTGTTAAATTGTGTGAAAGCCAAATACTAAAATTGAATGACATTTCAACAACGATAACGCAAATTCTTGTGGATATTATTTTTACTGTGCACTTACCACAACTCTTGTGTGTAAATTTGACACCCTGTCAGCAAGACATGCATGACAGTGCTTCAGTGAGTAAAGAAAACATTTATAAAGAGTGCGTACAAGAACTTAGATTTATTGTAAATAAACTCTTTTCGTGTGAAGGGTGTAAGGTAAACTCACCCGGACAAAACAGACATTGCTGTTTACAGTTGTCCGATGCGGACAAATTTCATCGCGTTGGTAAAAAATGTTATCTTTACCTGAATATGCACACTATTGCAAAGACATTAAAAGATCAATATTGTAAATGCAACTTCAATAAGGAATTTTTCAACTGGCTGTGTGTAAAGGATTATATGCAATTTATTGAAAGTGAGTTTAAATTATAGTATGTAAAAATAAATGTGTTGATTTGTACCTAATTTGTTTTTATTTCTGTGTATATGTGTCTATTTATTTTAAAATCTTTACTAAAATAATTTTTAATTCATCTAAAAATAATGTTTAATAAGAAAAGTATTTTAATTTATCAAGAAAAAAAAAATAATCCAGTTTAAATATTTTCAAATGTTTTTATTTTTAAGTACTTAATTTTAAAGTGCATTTATTTTTAAAAGTGTTTTTAATTTATATCAAGAAAAAAAATCCAGTTTAAATATTTTCAAATGTTTTTATTTTTAAGTGCATTTATTTTTAAAAGTGTTTTTAATTTATATCAAGAAAAAAAATTAATCCAGTTTAAATATTTTCAAATGTTTTTATTTTTAAGTGCATTTATTTTTAAAAGTGTTTTTAATTTATATCAAAAAAAATTAATCCAGTTTAAATATTTTCAAATTTTTTTATTTTTAAGTACTTAATTTTAAAGTGCATTTATTTTTAAAAGTGTTTTTAACCTATATCAAGAAAAAAAAATTAATCCAGTTTAAATATTTTGAAATGTTTTTATTTTTAAGTACTTAATTTTAAAATGCATTTATTTTTAAAAGTGTTTTTAATTTATATCAAGAAAAAAATTAATCCAGTTTCAATATTTTCAAATGTTTTTATTTTTAAGTACTTAATTTTAAAGTTCATTTATTCTTAATCTATATCAAGAAAAAAAAATTTAATCCAATGTTTTAAATTTATCAAGAAACATTGTTTGAATCAAGTGTTTTTAATTTATCAAGAAAAAATTTTTTTTAATCAGGAGCTGACTTTAAAATTAAGTACTTAAAAATAAAAACATTTGAAAATATTGAAACTGGATTAATTTTTTTCTTGATATAAATTAAAAACACTTTTAAAAATAAATGCACTTTAAAATTAAGTACTTAAAAAAAAATTTAAACTATTTTTTTTTTTTGAAAGGTTTACTTATTTCTTTAATTGTAAAATAATTTCTAAAAATGATTCATTTTTAACATATTCAGAATTATAAAAGGGATACCTTAAAACGTATAATAAGGTTTTATTCATGCATGTTGTATTTAAATGGGTGTCTTAGAACAAATAAGGTTTTATTCAAGAAATAATTTTTCTAGTGGGGGGTAAATATTATATCCCTCTTAATTTGAATATCTCTTTGCATTTAAAAAAATTACAAAGTAGCAATATCTTCCATCACAGGAGATTGTGCTGTTTGAGAATATTATCTATTGCAGATCATTTCCTGTTTTAGCAAGTAAGATACACAAAGTTTTATCTCTCAATGCAAATCATTTCCTGTTTTAGCAAGTAAGATACACAAAGTTAGTTTTTCTCTCAAGTAGATAAATATATTTTAATTTGTTTTACACTTAGTACATTTCCTGTGAAACAGGAGACGTAAACTAGAATACATTATATCAATAGTTGGATTATCAGAGAATGTATACAGAGTTATTTACAGTTGATTACTATTTCTGTGCTTTACGTGGGAAAAAAAGAAAATCGGTAAACAATTTACAAATAATCAAATATTTTATTCAAAATCCCACTTTACACTTTCTGAAGACTTCCGCTTGAAAGGTTTCACATTTTCTAGTCTACGTGATTTTACAGGTGGATTGTGTTTTACAGGAGGCTCCGTTTTAATAAAAGCATGTTGATTTTTTATAAAATGTCTAGGAATATTCAGGTCTTCCATTGCTTTTAAAAATATGTCTCTGCCACTAATGTCCGTTTTCCTTCGTGTGGTGAAAATCATATTGAACAGGTCAGCCACATTGGATGAGGGAATGTTTTCATTTTTATACATAAGTTGTCCATTTTGATCCCAGTGTAGTACACTCGGATTTCTTTTTAACAATTCCAACAGAGTTGCTGCCTGTCTTTTCATTGAACCAGGTACAGAATTTAAAATAATGTCGTCATAGGGCTTTTTCTCTTGCTGTATAATTTCTTCTTGCGGTTGTGATGAAGCAGCTGGTTGTACACGCCATGATGAATCCGCTTCTACATTAAGTTGTACAGGTAATGATGAATTATAGTTTTCCATGTTTAGTTTTTTTCTTAAAAGGGCATAATATAGTTTCGCTTTGTCGTGCTCACTTTGACGACTATTCAATATTTTCGTCATTTCTTTATCAAATTCACTCATTTGCTGTTCCGTTGGCACATGTCTGTTCAAAACCTCTTCTGGGACGAGAGCATACTTCTTTGCAAACTCCATTCAGAATCATGAACGGGATATGAGACTTGTAAGTACCGACAGGGCAGCAGGTAATAAAATATTTAAAAATCCCCCTTTTTGAACAATCAGCTTACGTTTAACATATAATGGGGATTTAGTAGCAAGCTTTCGTAGAGTATTCTTGTGTTTTTTTAAAGAGGTCTTTTGCTTAGGGGAAAGCGGAATGTTTCCTTTTAATAAATTAAGACTACAGTTGCAGATTAATCGGATACAAGAGTTTGGGAGCTTTTTTAAAAGACTTTTTCGTAATTTGATAGGACAAATTTGTAAAAGTAGCAGGCGATTAAGATCCTTTTTGCATTGTGTCATCTTGCAAACTAAATAAAAATTTCAGAATGTTTCTATTTATACATTTTTCAACTGATACACATATTGTATCTGATTGGGTAATATGTCGGTGCGCAAACGCATTTTTTCATCGGTTTGAGGGCATAAATCAATTAACAAGTATGAATAGGGTTTTTTAGTCGCGTCTTCGTAGACTTCTTGAAAAAATTTTAAATGTCTAGGGAACAATTGCCTTCCCAAATGTGTTATCTGAGACATATCTCTACGATTCTTAAAAAGTACAAGGTTATCTCCCTCATTTGAGAACCTTGGTGAAAAAAGATTTGTGTTATAAAAATAACACTTTTATTTAAATGATGCGAACCTCTCGTAAAAAGTTGACATATGTTTTTACTGTTTCCGCATTCATGCATTAGATCATCTATTATAAATAATGTATTATTTCCTATGTATTCTCGATAATCAGATGGAAGCCCTTCTACAAAAGTTACAACCCTCTATCTCATCGAACAAGCTTTGATATATTCCATAGAACCATACTATTTTATCCGGTACTTGTGAAAACATTTCCCGTTTGAAACTGAGTAATTGTTTCGTCCAAAAACTTTTACCACTTTGCGTGGCACCGCAGATAAGCAAATTGAACGGTGTTTGCAAGGCTGGGAAATCCATTGTGAATGAAGATAGACACATGGTGAGTACTGTTTAAATAGTTTTTTATTGATAAAAGTTTACATAAACATGAAATCGTTTGGCGACAAAATTATACACTAGTTTGTCACTACATATACTTTTTGGTACAAAAGTAGACACAATTTGATTTAATGTATGACCTTTGGATTTACAATAGAGATAATATGTACAGTATTGGCCACAAACAGCTGTAACATCACTTTGTAACTTGAGTCGGTTAAAGTTTATATTGGGATATCTCGATGCAAAGTCCAGAATAGGTCTTTTAAAGGTTTCCGGTGCATTTCCGTAAGAATCAAAGAACTCAATCTGGATAGGCGATATAAATAAAAAGCAAGCCAGTGACTTCCTTGTTGAGTAGATCGATCAACATTCACCACGAGAGAGGCAGGGTACTTTGAAATTTTTTCGGGTAACTCGTCACTCGCATACACATCCAAAAAGTGCTTTTTTGTAAAGGGATCCGTAGAAAGTACTTGTCGCAGCTGAAATGTATTCATTCTTCTTCTCAATTGGGGTAGTCACATAAGACGTGACGCGATTTTGAAATTTCAATCACGTTTTCAAATTCGGCATAAATAAATACGGAGATGGTCTTGTTTAATGCTTTGGCAAATTTAATTTCTAATCGTAGATTACCTTGGTGTTGTAAACTTAAATGAGGCCCATCACAGAGATCCGCGGTCAAGTCGAAAGCATAGAGGGTGTGGCCTTGTGCAAATTCTTCTCGGGTTAAAAATATACCCTTATCTTGATTAAAACTCGAAAATAGATGATGATAAGCACGTATGTAACTGTCGTTTTCAAAATTTAACTCTAGTGCTTTGCCGGGCGAGGGGTTCCCGTCTACAAATATGCTTAAATAGGTAACGTCACAGTCATCAAACAAAAACGGATTTAGGTTATTGTCACGTTGACACAACGTGCATATTCCTTAATGAAAAATTATTAATGCAAAACCTGATTAATATTGTCTAAATTTAAACTAATAATATATTCTAAATTTAATTTAAAAGTTTTTAATAATAACTATCTTTTAAAGTTTTCAATTTTCCCCTTGGCCTTCTCAATTACAGCGCATTAACGTACTTCTAAAGCATTTCCCTCTTATCAGCTGCTTTTAAATAAAATAACAGTTGACGCCGGCTAAAAGAATAATCATAACATCCCTTCATCGCATATATCTTTGCTCCAGCTGAAGCAGATGTGTTTGCGGTTTTTCTCTGCTGCACAAGAAGCATATTGCTCGAAAAACATCTGCTAAAATTGTTCCAGAAAGTTCGGGCTCTTTCTATAGACACATGTTTTAACGGTTTTTTCTTTAGCAGTTGGAGAGTAATTTTCGGTGGGGCAAGCCGCTCACTTCACGTGAGGAGGCTTTGCCCGCCGACACGCATCAACACTGTAATTTTTTATGAAGATGCTCCCCCCAAGTCATCATGTTTTTATGTGTATTTTTCTCAAGTTTTCAATAGTCAAAGGAATCTGATGTTCTGAGCAAATAAAAAAATTACGTCCAAAAAAAAAGTGATATGCGATCTCATCTTTTTTGTGGTGTGGTTCAGTGTTCCTTCCATCACTGTAGGAGAATCGACGAGCGAAAAGATGGATGTCTCTCGCCACAACAGTAGTATGGGTCAAAAACTTTGTTGGCCCACTCCTTCAAGTGTGTGGATCTTCATTTTGTTGTGCTTAGTAAACAGCTATGATTCTTTCATTCCTATGGAATCGGATTTAGTTTGCTCGTATTCAAAGTGAAATAATTACGATGTCGATTAAACAAAAATCTTTTTAACTGCGCTGCATTCACAGGTAAATCTTGATTCTCTCTACGGAGCTCGATGCCTTGTTTTGATTCTACACAACGCAATGTTGGTTTCTCCATAATATGTGACAACAATATAGACCAACCTACCTTTCGTCTCTTTACGATCATCGGCCTACTTCTCCAGTATATAAATTGGTGCCGGTGTACCAGGCACGTTCCGACATCTGATAGTGTATTAAAGTCGTCGTGATCTTCGTGCTGGGTGCTACAGTGTGTTGTTTTTATTCTTGCGGCGTTGTGACGAAGCAAGAGTGTTGACAAATGAGCGCTTCCTTTTACTTCATGTTTTTATTATATTTTGGGATCCCAACCTTTTTTTAATTTTTATTATATTATGTGTTAACATTTTTTTTTTCTTTTACGAGTAAGTGTTCATATAAATACACTGCTGGCCATCGTAAATGCAACACCCTGAAGGAAGCATGCAAATAATATGAAATTTACAACATGCATTAGCTGAGGTGAGATATGCAAATGATTAGAATTTCAGCGCAGACGCACATCAAGCGCGCCTGTGGCGCCACCTCAAAGCGCTATTTAAGGCTTGGAGATTTCGACGGTTTCAAGTACAGCAATTGTGTTTTTCTTGCTTTTTTTTCAAAAAAACGATAAATTATGCCTCGTAGGAAACAACGATCATCTTTTGATCAAGTATCCGAGTTTGACAGAGGAAGGATAGTGGCATACCGAGATTGTGGGTTATCTTTCAGGGAAATCGGTCGTCGTATTGGACGAAACCAAACAACTGTGATGCGGATATGTGATCGTTGGGTGCAGGAGGGTACGACGGACAGACGTGATCGACCGCATCGACCTCAGTGCACCACGTCACGTGATGACAGGCAGATTGTACGCATGGCAGTGACGGACCGCTCAGTCACATCACGAACCATATCACAGCAGATTCAGTCTGTAACGCATCATCCAGTGTCTGCGCGTACCATTCGACGTCGTTTACAGCAGAATGGTCTGTCCGCAAGACGTCCGTTGCTTTGTCTACCTCTGACGCGGAACCACAGACGTCTCCGCCGCCAATGGTGCGATGAAAGAAGGATGTGGACGACAGAATGGAATGAAATTCTCTTTACTGACGAGTCACGCTTCTGTATGCAACACCGCGACGGTCGGATTCGAGTCTGGAGACACCGTGGAGAGAGGATGCTGAACAGCTGCATTATGCACCGTCACACTGGTCCTGCACCGGGTATTATGGTATGGGGCGGTATCGGATATCTCTCTCGCACTCCTCTAGTACGCATTGCCGGTACTTTAACCAGCCAGCGGTACATCTCCGAGGTGTTGGAGCCAGTTGTCCTTTCTTACCTTCAGGGCTTGCCAACAGCCATATTTCAGCAGGATAATGCACGGCCACACGTGGCACGCATTGTCCAAGGGTTCTTCGTCAATCACCAGATTGAATTGCTTCCCTGGCCGGCGCGCTCTCCGGATCTTTCGCCGATAGAAAACATGTGGTCCATGGTTGCTCAACGACTGACCCAGAGTTCATCCCCAGCTGTCACACCAGATCAACTTTGGCAACGTGTGGAAGCTGCTTGGTCTGCTGTACCCCAAGAACACATTCAAAGTCTCTTTGAATCAATGCCGAGGCGTGTGGCAGCTGTGATCTCCAACAACGGCGGCTACTCTGGGTACTGATTTTGGCAGGAACCACGCTTCATAGAATGCTGTAAATTTAATCATTTGTTACTTGGTCAACATGTTATCTACACAATAAATTTTGTTGTGATATCTCTTGTTTTTCTTGGTGTTGCAATTTGGGTGGCCAGCAGTGTATATCTAGTATTATAGTTTTATGCATTATTTGAATTTTGATTAAAGTGATTGATATTATTATGATTGATTTTTTTGCTATAAATATATGCGTATATATATTTCATAAAAAAGTAAATTTCTTCGAAATAATGACATAATTTACATTTTTTTGCTTATATCTATCTTATAATTTTTGCATATATATAAATAATTGATCATTTCTGAGTATACTGCTGAAACCAGTTAAATAAATTAAGCAGATTTAGAAACGTTTATTTGTGCACTTAGAATTTATAAGTAGCAATTTTATATTTTTATCATATTTTTATCTGTGCATAATTTTAAATGAGTTCTAAAGGTAAAAATAAAATAGCCAAATCGACAAATATGTCTAATACAGCCATTCTTAATATTTTGCCTTTCCAAGGAGAACCTCATTTATTGGAATTTTTCTTTAAGCAAGTAAAGGACATACAGAATTTAAATAATTGGGATGATGCACAAACAAAATTATTTCTAAGTACTAAGCTTTCAGGTGCTGCTCTGCAATATTATGCAGAATCTCCTTTTTTTGCTGAGGCAAAAACTATTAATGAAATTCATGTACAATTTCAAAATTTCTTTGGAACTAATAATAATACTCAGGCTAACATAAGCCAGTTACATAGTCTAAATTTACTTCCTAATGAATCCATGCTGAACCTATCCCATCGCTTAGATCTAATTACTAAGAAGGTTTACAGCAACATATCTGATAAAGACGCGTTAGATACGATAAAATTTAATCATTTTCTTAATGCAATTCCTCGTGATATCAGAAAAATATTACAAATCGAAAAAGTAAATAAGTATTGTTACGGAATTACTCTGCTACTCCTGGGGTTCGTCGTTCTAAAGTCCAGTTGGTGTAAAAAGTTCAAGTAAAAAGGCACTTGTCAGGATGGAACACAAACTTTATTGCTTCTAGAACTTCGTAGAGCAATCAGCTGTACACAATACACAAGCACAATCTAGCAGTAACGTGCTTTTAACAGTCCGCTTAGATCAGAAGTTCTCACAAATGCTGTATTCCTCACACAAAATAAGTCACTTTCACAGGCAAAAATTCATTGAAAATATACGAGAAATAACACTAACAGTCTCTCAAGACTCAGCGATGAAGAATTTACACACAGCACTTTGAAAACAGCTTCGTAAAGCAAGCTAAAACACAGCTTCTATAGCACTATCAATTCACAAGCGTACTGAGAGCTCTTCACACATCGAGCGTTCAACTCGCACTGACTGACTCCGGGGCGATGCCCGCTTCTATAAATAGCCGACGCAGGAGGTACAAGAGGTTTCCAGAAAAGTCAATTTCTCGAGGGTTCTACATAAAGCGTGAATTTTGATTACGTCATAGAAGAGAAATGTTAGGTTATTATGCGTTTTTAATGCAGGAAAAACAACTTCCAGGCCCCATTGGGAAAATCGCGCCAAATGACCAAAATGTCGCCAAGCTTGGCGACTTTTGGCGAAATATCGCCAAATTTGGCGCCAAAAATAAGTCCTCAAAAGTGAAGAGATCTAAGCTCTAGGACTAATATTTCTCGAGTTTTCTAGAAATCCCATATATTTGAATGGGAAACCGAAACCTCCGTATCTCCGGTTCTAATTGGCCGATTTTGATGCAACAAAAAGCAAAATTTATCTATTTGAAGCGTAGAAAACGAATTTTAAACCATTTTAAGCCCCAGAGCAGCGGGTTGCCTCGAAAATTCGTAACATTGCCCCCTTCCCAAGGACTGCACGTCCCGGGCAGTACAATCCCCGGTTAGGAGGTCACACAAATATACAGTGTCCAACCTTTAACCAAATCTTAACAACATAATTTAAGCAAATAATCAATAAACACAGTAAGCAAATGCACTCTAATAAAGAAATAATATACATAATAAACAATTACACTATTTGCACAATTCATCTTTTCCGTGTTCAGGTTGATCCGCTCCCGAGCAAAATGATGCACATCTTCAAACCGTGCCCGATGGTTTTCCACGTACTCCTCTGGCGATGAAGGCGCATCTGGAGGGCGGCCGAACACTAGATCAGCGGGAAGACGAAGATCTCTGCCGAACAGCATCTGGGAAGGTGTGAAGCCGGTAGTCTCATGGACGGCGCTCCTATAGGCCAGCAGGAAGAGGGGGAGTTTCTTGTCCCAGTCCTCTTGATTCCTAGATACCAGAAGCGAGAGGTTGTTTAAAATTGTGCGATTGAACCTCTCCACCATGCCGTCGGATTGTGGGTGTAAAGGCGTAGTCTGGGTTTTGTCCATTCCGAGAAGTTGGCATAGTCCTTTAAAGACTGCAGAGGTAAAGTTCGTTCCTTGGTCGGAATGAAGTTGTAGAGGGGTTCCATATCTGGAAATCCATGCTTGCACCAGTAACTCTGCTACGGTCGTAGCTTCTTGATCGGGAATAGGAAACGCTTCGGGCCATTTAGAAAAGTAGTCAATGACAACTAGGATGTATTTGTTGCCATCCGAAGTTCGCGGAAGAGGTCCCAGGATGTCGAGGGCAATCCTCTCAAAAGGCGCTCCTACATTATAACGATGTAGTCTTCCACGGCTTCGTTTCTTCGGGCCTTTACGGGCGGCACAGGCGTCACAAGCTTGACACCACTTTTCGACGTCGCCTCGAGCCCTAACCCAGTAGAAGCGCTCGCGAACTTTCTGCAGGGTCTTCATTACGCCAAAATGGCCTCCAGTTAAGCCATTATGCAGCTCTTCTAGAACCTTCGGAATCCTCGAGCGAGGGAGTACTAACTGCCATCGGAGCATCTTGCCGTCGTCCGACTCCCATTTACGATACAGGACTCCATTCCTCAGGCAAAGCGAATCCCATAAAGCCCAGTACTGTTTTGTTGCCGGACTGTAAGATGATATTTCTTGCCAACTGGGCTTAGCGCTGGATTTTTCCATAAATTCCACAATAGGTTTGATGTCGCTGTCTGTTAATTGGTCCGCCCGAACATTTTCGTCACTCCAGGGATCTTGAGAGGGTGCCGATGATGTAACTTGGCGGACAACAGGATATTTCAGATGGTAATTTTTCTCTGCCCTGGAGCAATAGCGACAACTGTCTATGCAGGGCCTTCTCGACAAAGCATCTGCATTTCCATGAGATGACCCTTTCCGATGACGTATCTCGATGTCATATTCTTGTAATCGCTGTATCCACCTGGCTATTTGGCCCTCTGGATTCTTGAAATTTAGAAGCTAGGTTAAAGAGGCATGGTCCGTTCGGAGCAGGAACTTTCGGCCGTACAGGTAATGATGGAAGTGCTCCACGGCTTTAATGATAGCAAGAAGTTCCTTTCTCGTAACACAATAGTTACGTTCTGCCTTTGAAAGGCATTTGCTCCAGTAAGCAATGACGTGTTCTTGGCCATCTATCTCCTGGGACAAAACTGCTCCAACACTCTCCTTACTTGCGTCTGTGTCCAGGATAAATGGCTTGTCAGGGTGAGGATACGACAGCATCGGCGACGATGTTAAAGCCGTCTTCAGTTCGTTGAATGCGTCCTCACATTCCTCAGTCCATAGAAATTTCTGTCCAGTCTCTGTCAATTTGTGAAGGGGTCTTGCAATTTGAGAAAAGCCCTTCACGAATTTTCGATAGTAAGTACACAGACCGAGAAAACTTCTTAAGTCGTGGATATTCTCGGGACGACTCCAGTTCTGGACTGCGGACGTCTTTTCGGGATCGGTTCGGACTCCGTGGGCGGATATTATGTGCCCGAGGTAACGTACTTCCCGACGAAACAAATTGCACTTCGATGGACTTAGTTTCAAGTTTGCCTCTTTTAATTTCTGCAGTACCTTTCGAATGTTCTCGAGATGCTCTTCGAAAGTCCTTCGGACGATGATGATATCGTCCAAATAAACAAGACATGCTTCGTAGGAAAGTCCTCTCAACACTGTCTCCATTAGTCGCTCGAATGTAGCAGGTGCGTTGCAGAGTCCAAAAGGCATAACTTTGAACTGCCATAATCCTTGTCCCGTGGTGAACGCAGTCTTTTCACGGTCGTCGGGATGAATTTCCACTTGCCAGTAGCCACTCTTGAGATCCAGAGTGGAGAACCATTCGTTTCCCGATAAAGTGTCCAATGTGTCGTCTATCCTGGGAAGAGGGTAGCTGTCTTTCTTGGTAATGTAATTCAGACGTCTATAGTCAACGCAGAACCGGGTGGAACCATCTTTCTTTCGGACCAAAACATTCGGCGAGGCCCACGGACTAGTCGATGGCTCTATGACGTCATCACGCTGCATCTCCTCTAAAAGTCTGCTCACCTCTTCTTGCTTAGCAAACGGCAGCCGCCTAGGATGTTGCATGATGGGAGAATGACTGCTTGTGTCTATTCTATGTTGCGTTAACCTCGTACGGCCAAAGTCACCGGAAGTACGAGAGAAGAGGTCTTCAAATTCTGCTATTACTTTCTCCGCAGCGTTTCTCTGTTCTGCCGTTAACTCCACGTCTTGTATTAATTCCTTCGTCAGGCACTCGGAAGATTTAGCTGTCGTTTGGCCGATTTTCTTATTAATGCAGGTAACAGGAGTGCATGTCGCCAACACTTCATCTTTCTTTATCACCTTCGACTTGTCCGTCACATTTACTACTCTAACTGGAATTTCTGTTCTCGACAAGTCCACAAGTGTTGCTCCCACAAGCACTCCTCTGACGGAATCACTATTGCTTGGGTGTTCGATTAATCCAAAACGGAATTTACTGCTTTCTTTTACTGTTCCAGAAATTATGGAATCAGTTCTGGGAGGTAGAGTGATATCAGTCTGGGCTATTATTTGCTGAACAGGCAAAACAGTTTCATTTCTAATATCGAACGCAGCTATTTCTTCTGAGTCTGAACGAAGCTCATTATTCTTAAAGTCCAAATTAAATTTGTCGATTTTAAAAAGTCGAGTCCGAGAATAAAAGAGTCTGTAATATTGGCGACATATACCACATGGTCGTATCTGGCATTTCCAAACGTGATTTCTACTTGCGCTTTTCCGCCCACTTCCATCTTGTCACCTGTCACAGTCTGGAGGAGGGTCAGCGAGGACGGAGTCCAGACAATCTTCAAATTTAATTTCTTGGCCAGATCCGTCCTTATGATGGTTACGTTCGCTCCAGTATCAATCACCATGTGGCATGGGGAACCATTAACGTATCCCTGTACGAAGAGTCCATTACTGCCACCATTCACTGATGAAATCTGCAAGACTTTTAGGTGGGGCTTTTGACTATATGGCAACCTCCGCCCCGCGAGATGGCCACCTCCTAGTTTCCCTCTTTCATGTTCTTAGATTTCTCTTGCTGGTCATAAGACTTTCGACCACAATGCTTTTGTACATGCCTTCAACGCCACATTTCCAGCATTTCACTTTCTTTCGGCCATCTCTCGTTCTATCGGATCTTAATTTTCGTTCTATGAGATCTTCAATTCTCTTCAACCTGTTCTCGACGCTCTCTGTGTCTTTGTCAGCTGCCTCTTGGACCGTGACAGCTCTAACAGCATGCCGATCTTTCCTGACGGCCCGCTGAGCCGCTTCTAGCTTCATTGCGAAGACGAGAGCAGATTTCAAATCCTGATAATCCTCCAACATGAGTGCCTTTTGGGTTTCTGGATCACGGATGGCTTCAATAAAATGACGCACCGCCATTTCTTCTCGGACATTATCAAGGTGGTCCATGTAGGCTAGATGACACAGCCTATCTATGTCCGAAGCCAGCTCTTGAAGGCTCTCGCCAGATCTCTGCATCCTTGACTTAAGTTGGATTCTACTATATTCTTTCTGGCACTTCTCTCCGAATTTCATCTCCAAGGCACTGGCAAGGGCGTCAAAATCTCCTATCTTCGTCGCTCCGATAGTTTGCAATACATTAATTGCATCTCCGCTAAGGGAAGCGGCCAGTTGATTAGCTTTCTCGGACTCGCTCCAACCATTGGCTCTGGCGACGATCGAAAATTGGGTCTTGTAAGCTTCCCAGGGAGTCTTTCCGTCATAGGCAGTAAGTTTCACTGCTGGGCGGTGTGAAGATAACCTGATGTTTTCGGGTAACTTTCCCAGCTTTACGAGAGAGTCCAATTTTTCTTCAATTTTAGCTTCACATTCTTCATGTATTTTCGAAACTATATTTTCTTTCCAGTCTAGTTTCTCCTCAATTTTATTCTTAAATTCTTCCCGCATTCTGCAAATATCTTGCTGCAATTCTTTAACACTTTCTTCTATTTTCCCTTCAATTCTTTGTTCATATTTCGTTTGAGTTTCTTCTATGAGCGACATTTTTTTCTCCATTATCTCTTGATTTTCCTGCACACTCTTTTGGAATTTCTCTAATTTTCCCAAAGCAGTCTCCATTTTCTCCAATCCCAATTTCATTCCTTCTTGTCCGGCTTCAATTTTCTTTTCTAAATCGGTCTGTCCTGCTTCAATTTTCTTCTCTAAATCCGCCTTCATCTGTTCTTGTCCAGCTTTCATCTCGTCTTGTCCAGCTTTCATCTCTTTTTTTATCTCATCTTGACCGAATTTCATCTCGTCTTGTCCGGATTTCATTTCTTGCATCATATTCATCAGCTTTTGAAGTTGTTCTTCCATTTTTTTGTCTAGTCAAAACCATAAACTGGAAAATTAAAGTCTTTCTTTAGAACCCCGATTCTGACACCAAATGTTACGGAATTACTCTGCTACTCCTGGGGTTCGTCGTTCTAAAGTCAAGTTGGTGTAAAAAGTTCAAGTAAAAAGGCACTTGTCAGGATGGAACACAAACTTTATTGCTTCTAGAACTTCGTAGAGCAATCAGCTGTACACAATACACAAGCACAATCTAGCAGTAACGTGCTTTTAACAGTCCGCTTAGATCAGAAGCTCTCACAAATGCTGTATTCCTCACACAAAATAAGTCACTTTCACAGGCAAAAATTCATTGAAAATATACGAGAAATAACACTAACAGTCTCTCAAGACTCAGCGATGAAGAATTTACACACAGCACTTTGAAAACAGCTTCGTAAAGCAAGCTAAAACACAGCTTCTATAGCACTATCAATTCACAAGCGTACTGAGAGCTCTTCACACATCGAGCGTTCAACTCGCACTGACTGACTCCGGGGCGATGCCCGCTTCTATAAATAGCCGACGCAGGAGGTACAAGAGGTTTCCAGAAAAGTCAATTTGTCGAGGGTTCTACATAAAGCGTGAATTTTGATTACGTCATAGAAGAGAAATGTTAGGTTATTATGCGTTTTTAATGCAGGAAAAACAACTTCCAGGCCCCATTGGGAAAATCGCGCCAAATGACCAAAATGTCGCCAATCTTGGCGACTTTTGGCGAAATATCGCCAAATTTGGCGCCAAAAATAAGTCCTCAAAAGTGAAGAGATCTAAGCTCTAGGACTAATATTTCTCGAGTTTTCTAGAAATCCCATATATTTGAATGGGAAACCGAAACCTCCGTATCTCCGGTTCTAATTGGCCGATTTTGATGCAACAAAAAGCAAAATTTATCTATTTGAAGCGTAGAATACGAATTTTAAACCATTTTAAGCCCCAGAGCAGCGGGTTGCCCCGAAAATTCGTAACAGTGTGATAAGGCTGTTTCCCGAGCTCATGAAATGCAGCAAATTAATTCTGCTGATTCCCCACCTCGAGCTCAGTCCTCCCAAATAAGATCATTAACCGAGGAAGTAAACTCGCTAAAAGAACAAATCAATAAACTCGAAGATGATAATAAGGATAATGTTTCTGATAAACACAATTACTCTAAATTTCAACGCAGTCATCCTTATAACAGACGAATTCATAACAACTATAGAAACATTCAGCATAAATCTAGGCATAATAATAGAGATTTCAAAAATTCCAACAACTATTTTCCTCGACAATCAAAGGCAAATAATTTTAAGAAATATTCTATAACGTGCCAGTTCTGCTACAAAAAAGGGCATAATGTCCACCAATGTTTCAAAATGAAAAATTCTTTGATTCCAATTCAGCCCATAGCTCAGCCTAATCCTATGTTCCAAAATTTGCCTACTCGTAATGCCTCTCAACAAAATATGGTATCAAAATTTTCTAATACGAATGCAACTTTTTACCACATAATGATCATTTAAACTGCTAATGAGAACTCCTGGTGCTGGTACTCGAGATTCTCAAGTGACTTTACCCCAACCAGCTACGTCAAAACTTCCACCTATGAGAACTCCAGCTCCTGATGCTCGAGTTTCTCCTATGACTTTCTCTCATCCAGAGACTTTTTCTTCACAAAGATCAACACTTACTCAAACCTTGCAACCTATAAAAATTTGTAAGAATTCTGAATCTCAAACTGATAATTTTGTGATGGATGAATGCCAAATTATTGCAAGTGTCTCTGATAATTCATTTAAACTTCCTATTATTCCAATTCAACTGCATGATAGTAATATTCCTATGCTCATAGATAGTGGCTCATCCTTATGTATTTTATCACAGAATGTTTTCAATAATTTAAAACATGCAATTAATTATAAATTTCTTTCACGTTCTGTTAAAATTAGTACAATTAACTCTGAGGTTGCCTTTTCTAGTTGTGTTGAAATTTCATTTAAAATAAATAATAAACATTTTAGACATCACTTTTTCATCACCAATGTGACCATTTCATCTCAATTTCAGGGTATTCTTGGATTTGATTTTATTCAGAAATTTAATTTACAATTAAATCCACATTCTGGAACTGTTTCCATTGGTGACGTGCTTGTTCCCTTAATGAAAAATCAGAATCTGAACAGGGAAATTCATACAACCACTGTAAATAACATGACTAATTCTGAATCGCCTATTACACAAGAGTTAAGTAATGACATGCCTATTACAATTAAACTTGATAAGAAAATAATTTTACACCCCGATGACTTTCAATATGTAAAACTTAATCTGCATAACTGTCCGTATACTGAATTTTTGTTTAAACCTAATATACAATCATTAAAACTAGAAATTTATGATTCAATACATTCCATTGATAATTCTGATATCAAAAATCCCCATTTTTATATCTATGTAAAAAATAATTCTGATGAAACCATACACTTAAACAAAGCAATGAGTATTGGAACTATAAGTCCTATTGAAGAAGCTCAATTAAATATTCACCCAAATATGCCTGATGACCATGTCAATCTTATTACTGCCTCTGATGAAATAATTCAAGAAAGAAAGAATGAGCTTACAGAAAATGACTTTGAATTGAAACATTTAACTCACAATGAACAAAACCAAATAAAAGAAATATTAATGCACCATTTTTCTGCCTTTTCAAAATCTTTGAAAACCTTGGGACACACAGATAAAATTAAACCACAGTTATCATTTATAAATAAATTCCCAATTAGGACTTTACCATTTCCCATCCCTCAATCCTTACAAGATGAGGCTCTGAGACAACTAAATGAACTGCAGGAAGCCAGTATCATTGAAAGAACTCCCACTGAATGGGCATCTCCTATGCTTTTAGTAAAAAAAGAAAGCTCTAGATCCTAATTCTAAACCGAAATTCAGGCTGGCACTCGACTTAAGACTTTTAAATGCTATCTTAAAACCATCGGCTTACCCATTACCAAAAATTTCTACAATTATTTCTAATTTATCAAACTATAAATATTTTACTGTTTTGGATTTATGTAGTGCATATTGGCAAATTGACTTACCTCATGAATACAGAGATATTATTGCTTTTACTACACCTTGGGGTACTTTTCGCAGCATCCGCCTTGTTTTCGGTTTAAAAACTGCTGCCAGCACATTTCAAGCTCTAATAGACAATATCTTACAAGAGTCTGAGGTTTCTGGAGTTATGGCATATCAAGATGATATTGTTATTGGTTCAAATTCTTTTGAGGAAACTCTTCAAAAACTTGACGCCTTACTTAATACTCTAATAAAAAAAAAACATCACTTTATCCCCAAGTAAATGTCAATTCCATCTTACCGAAATAGATTATTTGGGCTTTCATTTATCAAATCATAAAATTTCATCAATTTCCTCCAATATTATCAAAATTACTGGTTTTCCAATTCCTAAAACAAAAAGACAACTTAAACGCTTTCTAGGAGTTTGTGGATTTTATATAAATTTAATACCTTCATATGCTGAACTAACATATCCTCTTGTCCAGTTAACTTGTCCTAAACAAAGTTTTCAATGGCTTGACATTCACACTGAGGCATTCAATAAACTACAGAAAATTTTCTTCACTAAATCTTTTGTTTGTTTACCTGACTGGTCTAAACCTTTCATTTTGAATACTGATGGTAGTCATCAAGCTATGTCATTTTACAAGAATTTAATGGTGAATTACATCCTATTTCTTACTTTAGCAAATCTTTATCTAAATCTGAAAGAAATTATCCAGCCATAAAAATTGAATTAAAGGCCCTACATGACTCTGTTTTAGCATTTAAACATTTTCTATACAATCGAGAATTTATTGTTATTTCAGACAGTAAACCCTTAAAGCACTATAGAAAAACTACTTCTCCTGCTGATCTCACTACAAAATGGCTATGCGAATTAAGTGAATATACATTTAATTTCAAACACATTCCTGGTAATCAAAATCTTTTGGCTGATTACTTTTCACGTCTTGAAGAAATGCCACCACACCATGACATAAATTCTCAACCAAGCACTCTAAATATAAATAATGATGTACTTCCTGTCATTGATGATGCAATTTCTGAAACACCTGATAATTTTGAACATATTAATTATTTAAATGTTTCACAGTCTTCGCCACAAGACCCACTTTTAGAAATTTCTTGTAAAACATTTCTTAATGAACAACAAAAAGACAAAACTATTTCAAAAATTATAAGTGATTTGGAATCTAATAACTACAGCAACAACAATAAATGTTATTTTCTACATCCTCATAATAAATTATTGTACTATGCTAAAGAATCTTCATCTTTGGAAATTCATCCTACTATTGTTGTTCCTAACTCTCTAAAGAAAAAAGTTTTGGCTATTGCCCATTTACCACATTTTGGTATTGCAAAAACATATGAATTTCTTCGACAGCGTTATTTTTGGTTTGGTATGTATGCTGATACAGTTAACTTTATTAATTCATGTACTAAATGCATAACTTTAAAATCTCATGCTACTCCACCTATTCCTTTGCAAAATAATCACATACCTGAAAAACCTAATGAAGTAATTTCCATGGACATTCTTGGACCTCTAAACAATGGAAAACATATTCTTACAATAATTGATCATTTTACTCGTTTTCTACAGCTCTATCCCTTAAACTCTATTACTACTGATGCTGTTGCTAACTGTTTATTTTCATACATTTCAACTTTTGGCAGACCTGCCATTATACTTACTGACTTAGGTACTCAATTTACTAGTGCTGTTTTTGAAACCTTTAACAAAGTTTTTGGAATTAAATTAAGACATACTACTTCTGGACACCCACAGGCTAATTCAATTAGTGAGAGAATCAATACCTCAATTAAATCAATTGTAAATGCTCTAATTCAAGATGGTTATAACTTTGCTCATGCTATAAACATTCATGTAAATATGTATAATGCTTCTACACATTCTTCTACTCAATTTTCTCCTAATGTAATACAATTTGGAAGAGAGTTGCCTATGATTTTTGACACGTATGACCCACAACTACAGTTTCATCATTTAGATAAAGCTCATTATTTGTCTCAAGTAATGTCCACCCTGAAGCGAATTTATGCTGACACATATTCTAATCTAAAGTCTGCACAATATGAACAAAATTTAAAGAAAAATGAAAATGCCAAGCTTAGATTTCTTTTCCCTGGTGATATTGTTTACTTAAAGTCTAAAGATAAATATAATAAACATCTTACTGGACCTTATAAAGTTATACAAAAATATTCTCCTGTTATTTATTCAATTCAATTATTAGATAATCCTGACACTTCTGTTCGCAAAATGCATATTGATAGGTTAAAACTTGTTCCTCCTCGAAGGTCTTTACTTAACGACTTGCCTATTATTGATAGTCACTATCAGGTTCCTACTTCGCACTCGTATAATTTTAGGCCACGTAAAAATTAATTTAACCTTTTTTTTTTTACTGGGCACTTTCAATGCGAACAGCCTGATCAACTGTTTGTATTGAACCTGTTCCTTTCTTCTTTTAACTGCTGTAATATATTTAAAATAATTTTTAATTTACCACCTCTTGTGACATGTTTGTGTGGCAGTTTAAATTCCCCAATGTGGTAAACATTGACATTTTTCCTTCTACTGTCCTATCCTCCCCTTCTCCTCTAGTAATTGGAAGAAATCCCGTTTGATGTAAGTGAAATCAAACTATTGCACTCAATTTTTTTCTTTGTTCACAATGTTATTTAAAATAAATAAATACGTAAAATAAAATAAAATAAAGACATCAGTAAGTTTGTGTTGTTTCTATAATGTGAAATATGAGATAAAGTAAATGTATATATTTTGTATGTTCCTTTTTCTTCAAGATGGCAATTTTCTTTACATTTTTAAATAAGAACAATGCTGTATTGAAATCCTTTTGAATGGCTACAAGTGGTACCACTTCAAAAAAATCAGAGCTCTTTTTTTTTTATATAACAAATCCCGGGTTACCTTTTTATTGAAAATTTTATTGAATTTTTGTGTGAAATATTATCTTTATTTTGATATCAAATACTATTGAAATGTGTATATGCAAGAACTGTTGACAATCTTTTTCAGCTGACAATATCAGCAATACAGGAACCTCGGCACAGTTTTAGATTTCGTGATTTTTTAGTATAGACTGAATCATGTAAAATCAAGACGGACAATTTTAAGGTTTTCTGCAAGAACTTTGTGCAATTTTTTAATATTACTGGACTTTGATTGATATACTGTTTTAATATTTATGCTGAACATGTAATTTTTTTCTGAAAACTTGGGGGAGTATATGTCACGTTGACACAACGTGCATATTCTTTAATGAAAAATTATTAATGCAAAACCTGATTAATATTGTCTAAATTTAAACTAATAATCTATTCTAAATTTAATTTAAAAGTTTTTAATAATAACTATCTTTTAAAGCTTTCAATTTTCCTCTTGGCCTTCTCAATTACAGCGCATTAACGTACTTCTAAAGCATTTCCCTCTTATCAGCTGCTTTGAAATAAAATAACAGTTGACGCCGGCTAAAAGAATAATCATAACATCCCTTCATCGCATATATCTTTGCTCCAGCTGAAGCAGATGTGTTTGCGGTTTTTCTCTGCTGCACAAGAAGCATATTGCTCGAAAAACATCTGCTAAAATTGTTCCAGAAAGTTCGGGCTCTTTCTATAGACACATGTTTTAACGGTTTTTTCTTTAGCAGTTGGAGAGTAATTTTCGGTGGGGCAAGCCGCTCACTTCACGTGAGGAGGCTTTGCCCGCCGACACGCATCAACACTGTAATTTTTTATGAAGATGCTCCCCCCAAGTCATCATGTTTTTATGTGTATTTTTCTCAAGTTTTCAATAGTCAAAGGAATCTGATGTTCTGAGCAAATAAAAAAATTACGTCCAAAAAAAAAGTGATATGCGATCTCATCTTTTTTGTGGTGTGGTTCAGTGTTCCTTCCATCACTGTAGGAGAATCGACGAGCGAAAAGATGGATGTCTCTCGCCACAACAGTAGTATGGGTCAAAAACTTTGTTGGCCCACTCCTTCAAGTGTGTGGATCTTCATTTTGTTGTGCTTAGTAAACAGCTATGATTCTTTCATTCCTATGGAATCGGATTTAGTTTGCTCGTATTCAAAGTGAAATAATTACGATGTCGATTAAACAAAAATCTTTTTAACTGCGCTGCATTCACAGGTAAATCTTGATTCTCTCTACGGAGCTCGATTCCTTGTTTTGATTCTACACAACGCAATGTTGGTTTCTCCATAATATGTGACAACAATATAGACCAACCTACCTTTCGTCGCTTTACGATCATCGGCCTACTTCTCCAGTATAGTTATATTGTCCGCTCACTGCAGCATTATCCAGACATCCCACAATCACACGTTTGGGCATGACTCCCAGAAACACATTGTCTTGTAAAAAGGACCAACTGCCTGCTGAGACAGAATACAACTTGCGCATAACTCGATCAATGGGATATTTAGCTGAAGTTTTCTCCAGAGCTTTTGCATGTCCGAGTGAAACACCGGGACTCACTTTCACTTTTCTAATAAACAATGATGCATGCTCTAATATCACGTTATATTCATTAGCTGTAGCAGACATCAAACAAAAATTGGGCTTGCTGCGCGTCATTTTTATCTTTACATCCACCATGTTCAGTAAAAGTCTATTTTGCTGGAAAATATCGCAGTGCAATTGACCAACCATATCTAAAGTTTTACTCTTAGAAGTTAGGTGATAGCGTTTCTTGAGTCCTTCATTTGCATCGGTCTTAGCCGTGGGATCGGCTGTTGCCGGATTCGTATCCTTGTAAAAACAGGAACAGGAAAGTAAGCTTTTCTTGGCATCTTCCCCATAATTCATTAAAGTTTCGATGTAGGCTCTGTACGGGTAAGTATTGCTCGATGTCGAAATCACTCGCTCATTCAAACTAACGTCTACTTGCGAAAAAAGGGCATGTAAAAATAAATTAACAGGGGCCACGGCATCCTTTTCGATCAGGTCGGCACGATCCGACTTTACAATTTTTACTTTCACGTAGATGTGAGACGAAGAGAGGTCTAAATATTCTTCTCCGCTTCCAGATATGTTAAATTTTACAGGTCCACCATTTTGTATGTTGGCAATAGGGTGATATTCAACAAACTGTCCTTTTTCGATAGCCGTTTGGAGTAGGGGGCATCACAAATAAGTCCAACTCGGATTTAGCGCAGGCTACCGAGTCCTTGTGAATTAAACCGTACATGATTAAGCAAAAATATCGTGACCTTTCACCTTCTTGGTTCGTCTACCACTGACGTTTTTCGCATGTCGCTTCCTCTTTTTATTGCGTCCAGATCCAATCATCGATTTTACTTTAGCTGCTGCTTTGTCGGTGAGCTGCTTCCCTGCTTCTTTCATGCGTCGTCTTGCGGCTGTTTTAAGGTCCTCGCCCTTAGATACATCATTCAAGATATCCACTCCGCTGTTAAATAAATGTCTACCAATAGTCTTTGCGCCGCTCTTGAGCATCGGTACTGCTGCTCTAAAAAATGATCTAAAAAGACCGCCAAATCCGTATCCTTTTTGAAATGGTGCTCCTTGATAAAAATTAAGTCCATTGCCAGACTGATGCGTATAATAATCCTCAAAGGATTTTTGGCAACACTGATAAGGCACATACATTTTCAAGAGAGGTATTTTTGCCTAAAATGAAGTTTCACGTACGAGCGCCCGCGTTCAAATGGCACTAATTCACCAGTGTGGCTCCTTATAACGATTTCAATCGTCTGAAAAATTTTTCTCGAGAGCGGTATATAGTGGGGGCGATCAAACTGGGCACAGATTACTTCACCGTCCTTCCCGGTCACATTCACAATACGCAATAGAGATGCTAATACATCACCTAGGATCTGCGATTCTATTATATCCGAATACACCATCAATGTCTGTAATGAGCAAACGGGTCTGCAACATATAGGCTTTCCGAAGTCGTTTCAGTGTTTTCTTCAAAACATTCAATTTCGCAAGGATCAAAACCCAACAGTTGAGATAAGCCAGGGTACAAAAAAACTCTAGCCTTGTTTTTCACTGAAATGCGCACGCGCTTTGTTACGTTGTTATATTCAAAAAATATTTTATTTTCAATATCTTTAATGCGAATGGCGTTTAAAATTTCATAAACAGAGTCTTAAAATCCGGGAGGTACGCGTCTACCTATTATTTTTCCGTCGCCTAAATCAAATCCAATCAAATTATTTTGAGCATTCACATTATACCAGGTATGCGGATACATAAATTCCGCTAAACCTACCTCCCATTCGCCGTTTTATTCAACGGGGGTTGGTAAACGCGTGATAAAATGAGAAATTTTATTCTCGGGAAAGTAGTTCATAGAGCTGTCGCTCGGTAGTGTTAGATAGAAATTCATCTTTACAAATGTCGTTTCGGTACAAGGATTCCTCTATTTATAGTGCGAATATATTTTCGGAAGGTATCCATAAATTATATTTTTGGGGGTAACCTCTGAATTTCACAAAGTATTCTACACGTCCTCGACGCGTTCGCTTTTTTAACACTTTTTCTATATCAAAGTTTTCCTTGGGATGTACTTTTTGAAGTTCTTGAGCATAAAACGTTCCCAGAATAGGTTCGCCCATCAAGTCCTTGATCCGGTACACTGGGGGGTCTCTTGCCACGCATTCCGTCACGGTAAACAGTTCTTCCGACCAGTTGGTTTCGTAACCTTTCTCAAATGTCAATTTATGTTTGGATACGCATACTGTATCACCCATTTTAAAAACGCAGGGTTTTTTTGGGATGTTTTCCATATCACCGTATAGGGTAAACCACACATCCTGCTTATTAGACTCTGCCACTTCTGCAGGCGCTCGTTTAATACTTGAGTGAAAGGTGTGATTATAGCTGTGCACCAATTGATCCAAAACGTCTATATAGCGGTAAGTTCGTTTACTCGTGAAATATTTCCACATTTTTGCTTTCAAAGTACGATTAAACCTCTCTACAACGGATGCCTTTGTATTATTGTACGTCGTGAAAAATCGCACGTTATGTTGCTTTTAAAAAGATTGGAACTTTGCATTTTTAAATTCGGTACCTTGATCCGTCTGTAAAAGTTTAGGTTTACGCTCCGAAAAGAAGGAACGGAAAGCATTCACAATATCCTCTCCCCGCTTCGATTTAAGGGGGGCCACAAAACTATATTTTGATAGGACGTCTGTACAAGTGAGGAGGTATCGGTATTGATCGTTGTACTGCCTTAAATTAGACAGATCCACTAGATACGCTTGCCACTGATGGTCTTTCGCATAAACAATCACTCGATTTGTCGGGAATTTCCTGCGCGCCGGTCTGTGAAGAGTGTATGCGTCCACCCCTTGTAACCAATTCCGAATCTGCGGTTTGCTTACTCTTCCTCGAGAAGCACGGTATAAGGCATTTACACCACCAAAACTCGCCTCGTGAGCTGGGTCGTGATACGCTTTCTTCATTGCACCATAAAATATGATTATTCGTTATATTAATCCTCCATCGCATATTCATCACAGAGAAAACGTTACGTTTCCCGTTTCATTTAAGTGTAAAACAAAATCAACCGCAAACTTATCATTTCCGGTAAAACTATAGATGAGCGTCAAAATTATACACATACACATATACATGCATGTCACTCCTACAACTTCACTCGACCAATTCATTTTGAAAACTAAAGTATAACACAATACACCTACGATTTTATACCTGAAGGATTCTCGGCCTAATGGTTTAAGCCAACAATCATTAGCCTATGAATTCTTTTGTAGGTTGCGCGTTCAAATCTGAAAATTTTTTCCAAGTCCCCTTATTTAAAAAAAATTGTTAAAGTCTGAAAAAATTACAAGTCCCCTTATTTGAAAAAAAAAAGGAAAAAAATTCTTATCAACCCTTTCCAACTTCCTCTCTCAACATCCGGTCCGACCACGCCCCCCTCTCTCTCTCGACAAAGGGAAAGCATCCGAACGGATCCGCAGAATTAACATGGGATCCGCATGAGCAGAACTGTCATTTCTTTACTACTCATAAACGTATACAAATCAAAAGTATACTTAGTTTGAACAAGTATCATGTATAAAAGTAAAAGCATATTTATTTAAAATTTGTAAGTATAACCATCTCAATTAGTAAAATGTGTAACATGTGCACTTAGTTGATATTTCTCATTAAAATATTCAAGCCCATTACTTAATAAAAATTATGAAAATATGCTAAGTTAATACTCTGATGTTTTAAAAACATAGTGTTTGATTTAAAATATTCTGTTACTTCAAGTAAAATGTGATAAGATCTTTACATTAAAGAACACCTAAAAAAATCTTTATTTTAAAATACTAAGTTTCTTTATCTCACAACTTTATTTTTGAAAAACCTGTAAAATCGATTAAGTTATAAAACTATGGAAACTAACTTTTTTAGCTAAGTTCATTTTATAAAAAAATTAGTACTTTGGGAATTCTCATGTAACACAATTTACCTATCACACTTAAGTTTATGATTTTAATCAGAAAATTTTATTTCTATGTAGTAGATTAATGTTTCCATAGTACATGCTTCAATAAATGTTGTTAAATTTGTAACTTTTTACCTTGTAGTGTATAAAAGGTAAGTATAAAACACAACACGAGAACCTTAAATCTTGACCAAGTATGTTAACTTTACCACTTTTTGCTGCAGTAAAATTTCATAGATTTTTATTTTGCAAGTAATCAACACACACATACACATAAAGAAAACACAGAAAAGTTTTCGTATTTAAACTTATTTATTTACAAAAATATATTTTAAATTACACAAACTATTTACACAATTAAGAAAATAATAACTTTTCAATGAGTATTCTATAACTAAGCATGCATAAGTCCGTAAAAACTTATTGCAGTAGAAAACTTACAGCTCTACATAATTATGCACAACAGATATACATCATGCGATAGCACATTGGGTGTCATTTACATTAAAAATAATCAGGAGGTTTTAATATATTTTTTACAATTGCAATACTAGTTATACACCAATAACATCACATAATTACACATGTTTTGTCATCCTTGGAATTAGCAAAATCTGAAAACGGTTGAAAAAATGTATTAAATAGCTCATTTTGAAGATACTTCATATAGTCTTCAAAGAAAATGTTTGAAAAAAATTCTCCGTCATAAATGCATGTGCATTTTTTCTCGCATATCTCTCTTGCAATATATGGCATGTCAACCGTAAACCATGCTTTACTACTTATAAGACCCTCTCGCTCATCAACATGTGTTCTATTCGAACAAGTATGTATCCTTTGTGAAGGATGATCCTGAACCCGGCCAATGTTTTTAAAAATTTCTTGATGTACTATATCCATTAATTGTTGTTTAGCCTCATCATAATTGCAATGGGGTTCCCTGTTACATTTTTGCGGCTTTAATTTTAAAATTAAATGAGGTAGTTTCGTCGTATATAGCGTTCTTAAGATGCAATTCCAATATTTCATTTCTCATTTCGCAAAGTTTTTTTACTTGATCATTTAAAAGTATTAAGGAAATTGGATTTAACGTGAATGAATCTCCGGTTTTGTAAATTTGTTGTAAGATGCATTTTTCATCATCATTACATACAGATAATTGATTATTACAAATAAAAGAGCTATTGCTATGACCTATATTAAAATCTAATAGTTTTACAATAAATTCGATCCATGTGGAAGGGTTCATCACGACTCCCTGACCGGTTGGTATATAGTCTAATTGGGCATTCTGAATAAATTGTCTAATATGAATCTTCAAGTTAGTTCTTTCATCGTGAAGTGAAACGTAGATAAGTCTTTCCAAGTGCTATGTACCATTTACGGAAGCATATAAGCTATGGTAAAGATGATCCGTCCAATCGTCCAACTTTGCCCTTTTCGTGGAAGGCTCATAAATGTACATTTTGGCAAATGTAAGGTTAATGTGCCGGTCTGTCACATAAGGTTAAGAAGGAATACCATGCGTTAAAAGTTTGTTGGTTGGGGGATATATCTTACACATTGAACCATGTTCTAGTTTAATGGTAGTGGTTTCACTGTTCGCTGGTTTAAAATCCAAAGTTCGTTTAGATCCAAAACTTAGAATGCATACATCTGATGATAGGTCTAGATTAAAATCTTCGTAGTTATTGTCTTCAATTTTAGGTTGTTCTTCAGAGCCAAAGTTCACTTGTACCATATTAAATTCATAATTTGTCACTTTCTGCAGATCTTCACGTATTTTTTCGCAAAATGGGTATCCAAGAGTAAACAGAGACTGTTGCTCCAGGTAAACTGTAATTGATTCTTTCGTCAGCAAAAGTGATTACTTTACGGGCCGAAGTAATTTTCTTTTCACTACTTTGCAGGGGTAATTGAAACAATTCTTGCTGTAGCACATCAACATCACTTTTAGTACAAAACTCGGGGGAAATTTTCTTTTCAATACTTTGCAGAGGCTTTACATCTAAAGGCAATTGTATTATTTCTTGCAGCAACACATCCGCATCACTTTGAGTATAAAACTCGGGAGTGTCTTCAATGTTAAAGTTATTTTCGATCGATTCAAGCAAAGACATTTTGGAAACTCGGCGAAAAATCAATTAAAACACACGTCTTAAGTATAGGCGCACACAGTGTAAAGGGAGTCTCGCAACACACACCTGACCACTTTATCTAACTAAAATGTCTCTATACTGATACTTTAAAAAATCACGTGATTACCCAAGCGCCCTCTACCTTAAAACTTTCTCAACCCTGTAGATATTGTATCATCTAACTTGTCTTAGCCTGTTACAGAGAGTTGCCACTAAATGTACATCCTGCCAACAAACCTAGCGGATATTAAATCAACACAGATTTGCACACGTCATTATCAGGTGTCTTCTGCGCATGTCACTTCCTTATCTCTTATCTGATCTGTGATACCTGATAAGAGAAAACCAGTTGCCGTTAAATTTGTAGAGTTTGTAGGTTGGGTGTAGGTAAACTGTCCTGCAACGGATACCTAAGAATTCTTTAGCCGAGCAAACAGATGTTTTGCCCGCATGTAACAAGAGTGTTGTTCGGTATTTTTCAGGTATTATAATTGCTTATATTTTTTCTGATATATGTTGTGATTAGCTATCTTTTAGAGTAATCAGTTTAATTTATTAACAGGTTTTCATTAATAATTTCAGTTTATGACTTTTATTAAATAAAAAATTTAGTTTATTATTGTAAAAATTGTTTTAGTTTATGAATTTATTAAAAGGATGTCTATGTAAAATTTAAGTATATAAAAAAAAACTGAGTGTAAAAATTTTAGTTTATTATTGTAAAAATTGTTTTAAACAACAAGTTTAGTTTATGAATTTATTAAAAGGATGTAAAATTTAAGTATATAAAAAATTGAGGGCTTTCATCGTAAGTAAAGAATCTTAACCCCGTTTTACATATTAGAATAATCATAATGTATTTAATACGTGTTCAATAGATATCCTATACAAAATGCCAATGCATTTGTTAAGTATTCATGCAGTTTGTATACAAAAACTGGGGTTTGAGGGATTTCTCCTAATTGAAAATAAAGTCTGTATGGTATCTGTATTTCAGTAAATTCTAATTAAGATTAAATTTTCGCTTGCTAACTAATTTCATCCTACATAAAATAGTGTTGTGAATCTGGTAAATTGTTATAAGAAAAAAAAATTACTTTTAAAGCGTTTAATATCTTCAATTGTGTTATTTTGTTTTTAGTGTCAAAATAATATACCTATTTCAGCATATGAGGATAAAAAGAAGTAATAAAAATGTGCTAGTTGGTCCGGGAAGTAGGGTTAATGTATTTTAAATCATTACTCTATTTTCCGGACTTGCTAGCCGTATAGATGCAAGAAATTTGCCGAGAGACTAGAAGATTTAGCAAGACGTGGCTTCACGTAGGTAAAAACCTTGTATTTTTTAGTTCAAGTAATGATAACTTTTTGCAATTTAAATTATCTAAGTAGTTGAAAGATATTTATGTACATGCAGTATACAACTGTGCATGCAATATACTAAAACGGATCTTCAATTTTTATTTCCAATAGTTCAACTTTCTAACAATAGTATTACCCAGTCTAAAAGTTTATGCTAGTTATGCTCGCCTTTCTATAAAATAGGTTAAGTACATACCTCTAAAAATATTAATGCATGTGTAAAATTATGCTTTCATAGTCAAACTGAAATTAGTGTTGCACATAAAAAATATTTAACTCGTATCCTATTGAAATTCTATAAATCAAGTTATACTACTTGTGATATACAGTAAAAAGTTTTGTAGGATTACTAAAAGTGCAATTTTTCCCTCTAATTGATCTATAGAAAATATAAACTAGTATAATCGCTGCTTAAAATTTATCAAAAATGTGTTGGTAAGAAAAAATGTTTAGATAAATACTTTGAGTATTCATACATTTCGTATACAAAAACTTGAGTTTTTGGGGATATATGGTTAAAGTGGTTTTCTCGCAATAGAAAATAAGACTATATCATTATTTGTAAAATCTGTAGGTACTACAATCTTTCTATGGTATAATTTCTCACTTGCCTAACAGTAGATTAAATGTATTGATATCCTACTTTAATGTTAAACGAGTACTTAACAAAAATACGGTATCCAAAAAATTAGCTAAAAATTAAATCTCTTGATTAACATTTTTTGTCCTTGATAAATTAAAAACATTTGATTAAAAAAATATTTGTTGTAAAATTAATTATTAACTTAAAATTAAAACTCTTGATTAACATTTTTTTTCCTTGATAAATTAAAAATATTTGTTGTAAAATTAATTATTAACTTAAAATTAAAACTCTAGATTAAAAAATAATAATAATAAAAATAAAATAAATTAACTCTTGATTAGAAATGTATTTGATGTAAAATTATTTAACTTAAAATTAAAACTTTTATAAAAAATAAATTAGAAAAATATTTAACTTAAAATTAAAACTTGGTTAAAAAATAAATTAACTCTTGATTAAAAAAATTATTTGTTGTAAAATTAATTATTAACTTAAAATTAAAACTTTTGGTTAAAAAAATATTTGTTGTAAAATTACTTATTTAACTTAAAATTAAAGTTCGTAGGCCTTCTGGGGATGTTGTTCATTTCTTTGCTCCACATACTTTATTATTATTTAAAGAAACAAAAACAACAACGCATCCTCTGCGCTACGCCCTGTCTCCATTCATGCGAGGCTAGCGTGATGGGGAAAGGCACAAAAAAAATTTTTATTTGAAATGAGGCGGTAGATGTTCTACCGAGTGGCTGGTGGGTCCTCATTTAATTACAATATTTTTTATATCAGGTTTAATTCATAAAGTATAGCTCATTTAAAATATAACAAAGTCCCTTATTTTCATTAGCGAATATATCACAATCTGAAAATTTTTCCAAGTCCCCTTATTTGAAAAAAAAAGGAAAAAAATTCTTATCAGTCCTTCGAACATCCGGTCTTAGCATCCGCTCCCCATCCGATCTCAACATCCGGTCCGACCACGCCCCCTTCCCCGCTCAGCCTGGGGAACGCACCGGACAGCACAGCAGAATTAACATGGCACCGCATGGGCAGAACGAACATTTATCTACTACTGAAACCCCATAGAAAAACAAAGGGGGAACCGAAACCTACGTTTATCAGGTTCCATTTGACCGATTTTCATGCAACAAAAAGCAAAATTTAACTATTTGAAGCTTAGTATACGAATTTTAAACTATTTTAAGCACCAGAACAGCGGGTTGCCCCGAAAATTCGTAACAATATATTATTGACACACATTTTAAAGAGCATTATTATGCCGTATATTTTTGCTTTCTTTCCAACAATTACGTCCTTTCGTTGAAAGTCATTTTAAATTGAACATTGTGTTTGCATTATTTCCAACAATTATGTCCCTTTATTGAAAGTAATTTTAAATAAAGGTTTAGTCCACTGTTTCAAAGTATATTATTGACACACTTTCTTAAAGAGCATTGTTATACCGTGTATTTCTGTATTATTTCCTACAATTAACGTCCCTTTGTTGAAAGTCATTTTGTAAGACGACACGAACTCCGAAAATGACAGACGAGACTCTCATCTCACTTACACAAAAAACAATTTATTAAAAAAAATAAACACTGCACGGATTACACATAAAAGGACAACAGCTCTCGCTCACTCCATCTTAGCCTTGCTACTCATCTACGAACTCAAACGATTCCCTGGCGGAAGCGTCACTGCTTTGATTTTGCCGCTGCAGTCCTGGAGTTTGGCTGCTCAGGTGGGGAACACCTGTTACAGACTCCCCCTGGCCACGATGACGTCCCGGCGAGTGGCCAGATGAGCTGGATGATAACTGAGTCTCTCTTTTGGCACTTCGACGAACTGTCTTTGGAGGGCTACTCTTGGGAGGTCGTCCCCTCTTCCTTAGGGGGGCGACAGGCACAACATCAGAAAGAGGAGTTTCATTGAAAGGGGTGAGAGCAGAAGTGTGGTATGTGCCAAGCAGGATATCCGGCGCTTCCGGGTTAGCAACTTCATAGGTTGTAGGGGAGCGTTGAGTAATCACAATATAGGGGCCATCCCTACAGGGTTGAAACTTAGCTGTTTTCTTTTTCGCTTTATTGCTTAAACGATGTAAATTTACCCATACTTTATCACCTGGCTCATACCTATGTGCCCTTCTTCTACTCTCATCGGCATACTTTTTGCCATGGTCTTGCTTCTTTTCTACAAGATCTTTAATCTCGTTTGAGATCCGGGCGAATTTCTTCAGATAAGGTGTAATTTCAGCGATGAAATTATCGTTGTCAATCACCGCTCTTACATCATGTTGCACGTCATCAATTGTTCGTAATTCTCTTCCGAATTGGAGAAATGCAGCTGTGTGATTTGTTGTATCACACTTTGACGTATTCATTGCAAAACGGATGGTCACAAGTTTATCTGACCATGACGTATGTTCCTCACCAACAAGTATTGCTAGTTTTGGTTTTAGCTCCCGATTCTTTCTTTCAACTGGATTGGCCTTGGCCCAATAGACGGGAGTAAAGACTTGGTACACTTCGAGTAGGTAACACAGTTGCTGCAGGACAGCACTTGTGAATTGTGGGCCATTATCACTCATGACACTCTTTCGCCGTCGCCTCTTTCAGAGCAAAAAGTTCTACCCATTTTGTCGAAGTATCTTCTACGATGAAAATCCACTTCTTTCCATCTGCAGTCTCTGTTAAGGGACCAAAGAGATCTATGGCGAGTGTTTCGAAGCGTTGGGCATAAGCGGGAGTTCTCAATAAACCTGCAGGTTTCTGATTGCTTGGCTTAAATCTGCTACACTCGGCACAATTTTTGACGTAATCGGTAATAAACTTCCGCATTACAGGGAAGTAATATCGCAAGGCCACTTTGTAGAAGGTGCCCTCGGCTCCGTAGTGGCCGGCGGTTGGGGAATCGTGGTACTCCTTTAGCACTCTCGGTCGTTCATGGATAGGGACGACTAGTTGAGCCTCCTCGGCTTCAGAGTCTGGTGCATACCTGTAAAGGATTCCCTGGGACATCAAATATCCCCGCTGTGTCCAGTTGGCATAATTTTCATCTGTAGTGTTACTCTCGAAACAGTCTATTATCTTTTTCAGATCTGGATCCCTGAATTGCTGCTCCCGGATGTCACTTGGCTTCCGGACTGGGAGGTCAATGGCAACCGCACAAATCTCACCCGATGGCTCCTTGTGTTCACATGCAGGACGTGATAGCAAGTCTGCAATAACGTTGGCTTTTCCTGGCAAGTAGTCGACTTTCAAGTTGTACGACTGAATCTGTAGGGCCCATCTTGCTAAACTGCCGGTTGGCGATTTTAGACTTAATAACCATTTCAAGGGCTGGTGGTCAGTAATCACCGTGATCTCTGTTCCTTCCACGTATCCCCTGAATTTCTCTAATGCCCAAACAACTGCTAGGGCCTCTCTTTCCGTTATGAAATAGTTCTTTTCAGCTGGTAATAGAAGTCGGCTGGCATATTCGAGCGGGTGTTCCTCTGGACCTTGTCCTTGGGTAAGGACAGCTCCCAGAACGTAGCCGGATGCATCCGCCCTTATGACAAAAGGCTTTGATTCGTCCACTTGACTCAACACTGGCGGTGAGATCAACTTCTTTTTCAGGGTTTCAAAGGCCTGTTGTTCATCCTCCCCCAACTTCCACGTGACTCGCTTCCTGGTCAATTGACTCAAAGGTCTCGAGAGGTCTGCGAATTGGGGAATGAATCTGCGGTACCAACTACAGGTCTGTAGGAAACTTTGAACCTGCTTTACGGACTTCGGGGGAGGAATTCGGGCAATTGCCTCCACTTTAGCCGGGTCCACTTCTATTCCTTTGCTTGTAATGAAATGTCCTAAATACTTAACTTTATGGCAAGCAAAGTGGCACTTAGCACGGTTTGCATGTAACTTTTGGAGTCTCTCAAAAATCACCGTAAGTCCTCTATGTGTTCCTCGACGGTCGAAGACAACACAATGATGTCATCCAGGTATACAAGCGTATTGACCTTCAGACCATTTCTGAAAAGATCCATTAACCGCTGGAAGGTCGCTGACGCTGTCTTCAAGCCAAAAGGCATCCTGGTGAACCGGTAGACCCCATACTGGCAGACAAAAGCCGTTTTATCCTTTTCCGGAGGATACATTTGTACTTGATGGTACCCCGACTTCAAATCTATAGTTGACATATAGGCAGTCTGTTTGGCTTTATGCAGCAAATCATCCATGCGTGGCAATGGATATGGGTCAGGCTTCGTGATAGAGTTTAACTTGCGATAGTCTACACATAATCTAAACTCTCCATTTGGTTTCGGGATCAAGACTACAGGTGCTGCGTATGGAGAATCGCACTCGCACTCTTCTATGGTTCCAGCCGCAAGCAAGGCATCGATTTCCTTCTTAAGAACGTCTCTCCTGGCAGGAGATAGTCGGTAAGGAATAGTAGCCACGGGAGGGGCATTTCCTGTCTCGATACTATGTTCTATAAAGGGAGTCGGCTCTCCCCCCGGCCGGAACGTATCTTCATGTTCTATCAATAGAGCATCAAGTTGTTTCTTTTGACCCTCTGTCAGTTGTTCACCTTCATCTGCACGGAGTTTGAAGTCACACTTTGGGGTATGGATGACGTCTTCTTCTGCAACCGCAATGACCTCTTGTTTTGGGGCCATATTGACTTTTTCTTTGAGACCAGTGTCGTCTCGTTCCTCTGCCAAAGAAGGTATTTTGTAGCCTTCGACGAAGGGAAACCGCTTTCTTGGGTTGTCCCTGTAATACCAATTTTGGTCTCCTAAGTTTAACACCACTTTAGCTTTCTTCAAGAAGTCTGTCCCGAGTAGGGTACGATTTCCTTTAGCCTCTGGGAGAGCAATAAGATTCATCTTGAAAGTACGTCCTTCGAGTTGTATTGTCACTCTTGTAGTGTATACGTCTTTGTCAGTCTGGCTACCATCAGCAAGAGTCATCCGTAGATTGGACTTTTGAAACTGGACCCCTTGATTCCTCAGGATCTTGTATAGTCCTTCACTAGCTACTGTGTGGCTTGCTCCACTGTCTGGGCAGGCGGTGCCTACTACTCCATTTATGATAACCAGCAGGCATGCGGTGGGTTCCGAGGTGGACAGGCTCTGGAGGTTGAAGTGTCCAAAGTTGGCGGAGGCAAGCTTTGGCGTTGGAGTGCAAACTGGACACTTAGCTCTGACAACTCCAGGCTTACCGCAACCATAAGTCAGGGCTGGACGCTCCTGTTTTTCACCAGCGTTGAGTTTTTCGGATTTAGGCAGTTGATTGCCTGGTTTCTTGTTTAGAGCATTTCTTGAAGTTTCCTCTTTGACGGGGTAAGGTTTCTTTTGCATTGGTGGGGCGTTGTATTTTTTGTGGCTTAGTCTGATGTTATCGTAAGCATCAAGCTTTTTCACAAGTTCTAAGGGAGTGTTCAGATCGGGCCAAGAGTCGAGAAAGTGTTCTTTCACTTCAGGGGGAACTCGTCGTTTTATTTGGTCTGTGAGGACAAGATGTCTAATTCTGTTAACCAACCATCTAAGTAGCCATCTAATTCTAAGTAGAAGTCTCGCCAGGTGCAGGTGGGATTCTTGCGGTGAGATGAGAATAGGTTTAATTCATAAAGTATAGCTTATTTAAAATATAACAAAGTCCCTTATTTTCATTAGCGAATATATCACAATCTGAAAATTTTTCCAAGTACCCTTATTTGAAAAAATTGTTAAAGTCTGAAAAAATTACAAGTCCGCTTATTTGAAAAAAAAAGGAAAAAAATTCTTATCAGTCCTTCGAACATCCGGTCTTAACATCCGCTCCCCATCCGATCTCAACATCCGGTCCGACCACGCCCCCTTCCCCGCTTAGCCTGGGGAACGCACCGGACAGCACTGCAGAATTAACATGGCACCGCATGGGCAGAACGAACATTTATCTACTACTGGTTTCCAGAAATCTCGAGAAATATTGGTCCGAGGCCCTCGGTAACTTCACTTTTGGGGACTTATTTTTGGCGCCAAATTTGGTGATATTTCGCCAAAAGTCGGCAAGCTTGGCGACATTTTGGTCATTTGGCGTGATTTTCCCAATGGGGCCTGGAAGTTGGTTTTCCTGCATTAAAAACGCATAATAACCTAACATTTCTCTTCTATGACTTAATCGAAATTCCCGCTTTAATGTAGAATCTTCGAGAAATAAACTTTTCTCGAAGCTCCTCGCAGCTTCTACCTCCTCCATAAATACCAGAGTGCGCTGTTCTGAGAGTTCAGTGTGTGAGTTAGCTCCCGCTGTGTGTGGAGTGATCTCCTGTCGAGATCTGATAGAGCTGCCCATGTATATGACGCTTTGATCTGTGTTAGAAGACCGCGACTGTGTATTTCCGCGTGCGTTTTCGAAGCTGTTTTAAAGTGCTGTGTGTAAATTCTTGATTGCTGAGTCTTGACGGACTGTTTGTGTTATCCCTCGAATATTTCCACTGAATTTTTACCTGTGGATGTGATCTTTTTTATGTTAGAATTACAGAATTTGTGAAAGCTTCGGTACTGAATGGTCTGTTTTAAACGAGCTACTGGCCGTTAGTGCCTGTGAATTTTGTAAAGCTGATTTTGAGCTGATCGTTCATTGAAGTTCTAGATGCAATAGAGTTTGTGTTGCATCCTGACAAGTGACTTTTTACTAGAACTTTCTACACCAACTGGACTTTAGAACGATGAACCTAGGAAATAAGCAGAGTGTTCTGCAACAATACTTTGAAACAGTGGACTAACCTTTATTTAAAATGACTTTCAACAAAGGGACGTTCATTTTTGGAAATAATGCAGAAATACACGGTATAACAATGCTGTTTATAATGTGTCAATAACGGACATAGAATCAAAGGGTTATGTTAAAAATGCCTTTGAACAAAGGGACATTACCGTTAGACTTAAGGCAAAAATATACGGTATAACTATGCTTTTTTAAAATCCGTCAATAATATATTTCTAAACAATGGGCTAACTTTTTAAAGAATGACATTAAACATGTGGAAGTAATTGTTTTAAATATATGTAAAAGTACGGTTTAAAGTGCTTATACACTGAAACTTATAGAATACCTTTCATGTATTAGCGTAAATAGTTCTAGAAGGACACTCAAAACAATTCTATTTCATTACGGTCTTTGTAAACACTGAACTGAATCTATTTTTTTTTTACATTGATAGAGAGCTATGCTACTCCTGAGTAATATAAGTAACTTTCATACATATATATCACAATTTTACAGGTGCTCTCATAAGAAATACATAAAATTGGAATACCTGTAACCATTGACCAGATTCTAAAAACATTTCTCAGATAGAAAGCTGTACTATTCCTAGTATCATAAGCTAAAGTTCATGCATATAGCACAGAGGTTCCCAAACTGGGTGCCGCGAGCCTATGCCAGGGGTGCCGTGGAGATAATCAACAAAAGTCTAACATTTGTTGGAGTATAATCAAAAAGTTTTCTCTGAACTGCTATCCCACAAAAAAGTTAGCCAAGCCGATGACCGGTGGGAGAAAACAAAAATATTTCGTTCAATTTCTTGAGAGTTCAGTGTCCAGTCGTCTCTCTTTTACAAGAACAGGATGGGGGGTGGGGCAAAATTCTATATTGCTTTTCCAAAAGAATATTTTCTTGATGGTTAGCCTTATAAGCACAAAAGAAATAATGAAAAATGCATCCAAACTGTTTCATTCTAAACTTCATATTGCTGTAAAGGTAACCTGCCGCGAAATGTTTTTCATCTTACAAGGGTGCCGCGGCGAAAAAAAGTTTGGGAACCCCTGACATAGCATAAATATTTCTTTTACAGAAATTGTCCAAATAGTTCAAATGCAATACCCTCTATGGGTATTACTCTAACTACTGAATCGATTCCCAAACTTTTATCACCAATAAAAACTACACTATTCCTGAAAATTATACACTGCCTTTCATGCAGGTATATGCAGACTGGAGATATATACATATACATAATTTGTTTTCAGAGATTCTCATAAGGATTATATTACGCTCTGTGGGCATATGTGTAACTACAGAACTGATTTTTAAACTTTTTTTACTAATAGAAAGATACAATATTCTTGATTATTATTATTATAGACAGCATTTAATGTATGCAGCGTAAATAATTCTTTTACAGGGGCACTCAAAATAATTATTATACATTTACACTCTATGGTTATCTCTCTACTGTACCAATTCTAAAACTTTTCTCACCGATAGAAAGCCACTGAGTATTTTAGACTGCCTTTTTATGAATATATCAGAAGTAATTCTTTTAGACGAACAGGCAAGTATTGCATTATGCTCTATGGATATCTCTGTAACTAGAGAACAGAATCGATTTTTTTTTCAATAATATAAAGCTTCTATTTCTGAGTATTGAAGGCTAAGTTTCATGGATATAGTTTAGATAGTTCTTTCACAGGGACACACAAAATAATTGTAAAGCATGAAGCTGTGTGCGTATTTCTTTAACTTCTGAACCCTAGTAGCTCAACTAGTTCAGAAAACGTTTAAATTACGTTGGAAACACGTTTTTTGACGTTAAAAAACGTGCTTTAAACGTCTTTTGGACTAATTGTGCTACTAGGGAATCGATTCTAAACTTTGATAGAAAGCTACACTAGTCCAGAGTATTATGGCTACCTTTCACTCATATATCACAAATAGGCCTTTTACAGGGATACTCATTCGATTTACATATTACGATCTCTGGAACTAATGAAAACTTCTAAAACTTTTTACTTCCTTGTACGGAGTATAAGGAAGTAATGTGATTCCGAATCATTTCGGGGGCCAAATTTCAACGAAAAAAACGATTTTGACTACCGCTTAATTTAATTTTAAGAATTTTTTTCGATGCATCTCATCGTACGTTAGCATGCACGATCATAGAAATGCGTCTGCAACTCAGTTTGACCAACGGTGAGTCTACTTTGACCAGTTTCTCTATGTCGTCTGTACGTACGCATTCATGTAACTCGCATATCCCCAAAACTATTGGTCGTAGAATGATGAAATTTTGTATTTAGGATTGTTGTAACATGTAGTTGTGCACATCCCCTTTTGGTCCGAATCGACTGGATAGTTTTTCTACAGGACCGCCCAAAAGATTCGAAATACATTACGCTCTATGGGCTGATACTAATTAAAGCGCTTTTTAGAGGTACCGGGTGTCCAGAAAAGGACTCCCTGATTTCAAAATTAAATATCTCGAAAACAAAGATCGATAGAGGAATGCAGTAAACGGTATGTTTATTGTGAAAGCTGTACGAATTTTATACAGCAGTTTGAAATAATAGTTACAAAAGCTGCTAACAGATGGCGCTGTAATCGCCATACGTAATGCCTAGTATAAATAGTGGTCCGAAGCCCAGAGCGATCAGTTCCACTATTGAAGCGTGAAAGGAGGTTAGCGTACCGAAGGAAGAGATTAAAACCGTGTACTCCATTGAACAATCCGTTTTTCTGGTGCTAAAGTACCGCAGGTTAAAAGAGAGTCAGTCCTACGGCAACACGGCGCAGTTTTCAAGCACGATTTAATGTTCCAAAAGGACCCAATGCGAAAACCATTCGTACGCTCTTCGCCAAATTTCAACGAACAGGCAGCGTAACTGATGATCTAGTGGGGAATGTTGGCCGCAAGCAAACTGCAGTTACGCCTGCAAATGTCGCCACAGTTTCTGGAATTATTCAGCAAAATCCAATGTCATCCGTCCGTAGAATTGCATCTGAGACTGGTTTGAAGCGTTCCAGCACGCATAAAATACTGAGAAAGAGCCTACACATGTTTCCATTCAAAATTCAAACTCACCAGGCCATACCCGTACGAGCTGTGCAACAAAGGGTTGACTTTGCTAATCCGATGCTCACAATGATTGATAGTGAAGGATTTGATGTTGGCTGCATCTGGTTTACAGATGAAGCACACTTCCACCTGAATGGATTCGTGAATAAACGGAACTGGCGATTTTGGGGTTCCGAAAATCCATATTGGTGTGAAGCGAAACCCCTGTATTCTCCTAAAGTTACTGTCTGGGCTGCAGTATGCAGCAGAGGCATTATTGGCCCTTTTATCATTCGAGAAACGGTCACTAGTGAACGTTACGTTGCAATTTTGGATCAATTTGTCGCCACACAGCAAGTGTTAGAGGATCGACCACGTACTGAATGGTTTATGCAAGATGGAGCCCGACCACATCGTACCGAACAAGTGTTTCGCTTTCTAGATGAATACTTCGGGAATCGAGTCATTGCTTTAGAATATCCCAAATTTACTGGTGCAGGCATGGATTGGCCTCCATATTCGCCGGATTTGATTCCATGTGACTATTTTTTGTGGGGCACATTGAAAGACATTGTCTACCCGAATCATCCCGCCACGGCTGGAGCTTGAATTGGCGATCTGTGTGGCATGTGAATCCATTTCTGTTGAGACACTACGAAATGTGATGGCAAATTTCATTCTTCGTTTGCGCCACCTCTGTAGTGCCAATGGTGAACATTTTGAAAACATTGTGATGTGATTTTTTGCAAAGAATGTTTTCATACGATTATTTCATTTATGCATGCTGATAATGAGCTGTACAGCGTACAGCGCCATCTGTTAGCAGCTTTTGTAACTATTATTTCAAACTGCTGTATAAAATTCTTACAGCTTTCACAATAAACATACCGTTTACTGCATTCCTCTATCGATCTTTGTTTTCGAGATATTTAATTTTGAAATCAGGGAGTCCTTTTCTGAACACCCGGTATTAGGCTACTTTAAACGACTCAGAAGTGATATATGCTGTTAAGGGTTACAAAATGAATTTCTCCATCGAAAAAAGTGTCTTTATGATTTATAGTTCTGCTACAGGAACACTGAAAAGATTTCCAATACATTATGGTCAATGGCAATTTTAATGACATTTTTGATCCATTTCAAGCACAATACCGTCCAACCATATAATTAGGTAATGGTCCGACCGCGGTCACGTGCCTCCCTCAAGAATTACACCAAAACTCGCCAAGCTTGGCAACTTTTGGTGTACATGTGTATGTATTTAACTCTCAAATCTCAAAAACTATTAGTGTTGAAATTTCATATGTAAGATTGCTGTAACATCTAGTTTTGAATCTCGATTATTGCTTCCAATCTACTGGAGGAGTCTATTTACAGGACCACCCAAAAGAATTTCAGTACATTAATATCTATGAGTATCTTCAATATATTACATCTGTGGTCAGTCATTGTTTGGTCCATACCCAAAATCTCGCCATTTGTCATCGACCTTGGCGAGTTTTGTCAAAATATCGCCAAATTTAGCGATTGTCAGTCATTTGGTCCGTGTCCAAAATATTGCCTTTGTCATCGTCCTTGGTGAGGTTTGGCGATAGTCAGTCATTGTTTGGTCCATGCCTAAAATCTCGCCATTTGTCGGCGAGTTTTTCCGAAATATCGCCAAATTTGGGGACAAAAATTATTACGTATTTTGCA